>PVKS010008359.1:0-68662 GCA_004027875.1 Aplodontia rufa | reverse complement strand
CTCAAAACTTTGGAAAAGATAGGGATCAAAGGAAGATACTTTAACTATGTCAGAACCATCTATGACAAACCCATAGCCAACATTATCCTCAATGGAGAAAAATTGAAAGCATTTCCACTGAAGTCAGGTATGAGACAAGGCTGTCCGTTATCCCCACTTTTGTTCAATATAGTCCTTGAAACCCTTGCCAGAGCTATCAAGCAAGATAAGGAAATCAAAGGTATTCATATAGGAAAAGAGGAAGTTAAGTTATCTCTATTTACAGATGACATGATTCTATACCTAGAAGACCCAATAACATCGGCCAGAAAACTCCTAGACCTTAAAGGTGACTTTGGCAAGGTAAGCGGATACAAGATCAATTCCAGCAAATCATTAGCATTTCTTTACACCAACAACAAAGCCGTAGAAGAAGAAATCAGAAAATCTCTCCCATTCACCATCACTTCCAAAAGAATGAAATACTTGGGTATTAACCTTACAAAGGATATTAAAGACCTATTCAAAGAAAATTATCAAACACTATAAAAAATTCTTAATGAATCCTTGGAACTAAAACCAGTAAGGGCATCTCTGAGACCTTTGGGAGGAAATGTTAACTTTGCTTCTGGGTTTTGATATGAATGTCTCTTGGTTGGTGGTTATGTGATTTCACAAAGAGGCCTGGGGTGTCTTCAGACTCTTGGGATTTCTATGAGGAGCTTCCCATGTAGAATATTGATTCTGGAAAGCCCTGAAGTTTGCCAGCTTCTCAGGGGAGCTGCAGCCAGAGTACTTAATGAGCAGGAAACCTGGCTGATTTATATTCTCCCCCTACTGGGAGAGGTTTACACATTCTTCTGTGGCAGAAGACTCAGGGCCTTTCACTTGTCACATGAACCTCTTGGCTAGGGGGAGTGGACAGGGCAGGTAGTTGCTCCCCTTTATTCCACAAACTGAAGACCTCCTAAGAAGGCCTGCTCTTACTGGATGAGACTGAAGCCTGTGGTGATTTCCTGGCTTAGTTTTCATAGGCTGCTCTAAAAAATGGGAGAGAGCTGTTTCCTTTGGCTCAGAATGGCAGTACAGCTTTCCCACAGAGCAGCGTGTTCCACTGGGCTCCTCAGAGTGCCAATTCACAGCACAGCTCTCATCCCCTGCAGTGTATGAGCTCAAGTGGGTGTCTGCAAATGCACTCTCTCCATGCTGTTTTTATAAGGCACAGGATCAAGCATGGAGCACAGTGTCACTGTGTCAGTTCAGCTCCACAGTGGCAGCCAGGGCTGCTCCCAGGCCTGCCCACTGCAGCTGCTCACAGCCTCAGTTGCTGTTGCCCACCGGCCTCCCACAGGCAGAATGTAATCCAAACCAAAAAAGTCACAGTTCTGTTTCTCTGGCAGGGTGGATAAAATTCCTTTTTCTTCCACACTCTGTTCAGTTCCACCGCTGCTTGCTGGCCCCCTCGCTGCCAGCTGCTTGCCAGCCATGCACCAGTGGCAGGTAAACAAAGCCCTGCAGTGGTGCTAAATTTGAAGCACCACAGCTTCTCCATGAGTTTGTCTGGTGTTAGAATTCTCCGCCTCTCCACTCACCAGTCAGCCAGGCCAGCAGCAGGTAAACAAAGCCAGAAGAAGCACTATATTTAAAGTACAGTGGCTTTTCCATGGAAATGAAAATGCAGGCTCCTAGACTCCTCCCCCAATCTCGGGAGGAATGTAAGCAAGGGCAGTTGCTCCTTCATCCCAGCCTGGATGGGAAATGATAAAAAATAAGTCCTTTTTCCCAAGACTCTTCTCCTCAAATCCACTGAGCAAATTAGGACTGGGAATTAAAGATGCTAATCCCCCAAATGCATCTCAAAAAAGCTGGAAATGAACTGGGGATTTTCTGTCCAGACTTGAAGCCACTGGGGAAGTCATCTGTCTTCAAGTCGTCATCTTGAACTCTCCTGATAATCATATATTTTAAGATTTTCACAAGATAACCTCTTAATGTTCTTTAATAGGTGCTCTGTATCCTTTAATACCAAAATGATATCTACTCTATAGCGTCTAAATCTAACAGAATAGATGCCTTGTGGTCTTGAATGTTAATAGAAAAATAGAAATAGAAAAATATCCTTAATATCATTTCAAAAGGTAATATAATTGCTCTCAGGTAAACTTTAATATTTATATGCAATCCATTGCTATAGGATCTATTGCAAATAAAGTACAGCTCTGTTGGACATTCAAATTCATGTAATATTCCTATTTTGTGATTTTGAAGAATAGTTGCTATTTTGTCTTTAACAGTGATGTGAACAAAGGTATAACCCTTGTAACTAATATCATAAATGTTCTAGTTCTTTAATATTAATATAATATCCATATTCTGGCATCTTATATATATATATATATACATAGCCATTATATATATATACATATATATATACATATACATTATATATATACATATATATATGTATATATATATATAATGGCTATACTTTGGACTTCAGTGTTTATTTAATATTCATGCCTTTAATTCTAATATGACATCCATGTTATGACATATAATGCTAAATTCGTAGCTGTCTTGTGGCCTTTAATATCAATATAATCTCCATATGTACCATCAAATCTGATATAATAAATTGCCTGTCATTTTAATAGTAATTAATATCCTACATATAACATCAAACTTTGAAATGGCAATTGTCCTGTAGCTTTTCTTATTAATAGTTATTTATACTGTAACATCAAAAGCTGAGGCTATAAAATAGTTACCTTTATTATAGTGTCTAAAATCAACATTATAGATAGTTTGTGGCCTTTTATATTCCTTCAATATACATAATGTAGTAGCTAAAATGTATAGAATATTAGTCTCTTGGCCTTTACAACTAATATTATATTCATAATATAGCTGCCTGTGGTGTTTAATGTTATTTTTTATCCATACTGTGTCCTCTGAAACTAATATAATGGGCCCCATGTGGTCTTTAATATTTATATTATATCCATATTATAGCATCTAAAACTAATAAAATATGAAATAAATGCCCAATAACCATTCTTTTTTTCTTTTATTTATTTTATTAGTGCATTATGTTTTTACATTATATTTGTAGGATTTTTTTGTCACATATTCGTAGATTCACACAATACAGCAACACAATTTGGTCAATATGCCCCTCACCCCACACCCTTCTATTTCCATCCTCCTGTTTCCTGATCCCTTGCCCCTCTTTGGATCGATATTTTTCCTAAAATACCAAAGTACTGTGAAAAAATTCTTATACATATGAAGAGCATATTTTATATACATGACCTATAGTATATACAGTGATATAAATGCTTGGAATGTGCCTTGCTTTGTCTCAGTTCCAACATTTCCCCTTCTCCCTTCCTATCATTCCTAGTTAGTTTTTGATATATACTGACAATAGGATTAAGCATTTATGTTTTTGTAAAGGCATGCAGTATAGCTTGTTCAAATATCTTATGCAGCATCTTGAAACTGTGTATCATAAGTATTGACATATTGCATTTTTGTTCTACCATTCTAATCCACGAATTTATCTACCTTTTCCCCAAGCCTGGGTTTAGATCCAGCCACCACAAATGAGGAAAAACATTTGGTCTTTGACTCTCTGTGTTTGATTATCTTTGCTCAGCATGATTTCTTCCATTGCCATCCATTTACCTTCAATAAAAGCAATATTGTGATTTCTAATAGCTGAGTAAAACACCATTGTGTGTGTGTGTGTGTGTGTGTGTGTGTGTATAGTTTTGAATGCATTCGTCCAGTGAGAGGCATCTGGGTTGGTTCCATAATTTAGCTACTGTAAATCGAGCTGCTATGAACATAGATGTTACTGTGTCACTGTAATGTGTTGATTCTAACTCCTCTGGAAAAATACCCAGAAGAGGGATAGCTGGATCAAATGGTGGATCCAACCCTCATTTCTTAAGGAGTCTCCACACAGCTTTCTAGAGTAGCTGTACCAGTTTTCAGTTCCACAAACATTATGCTAGTGTTCCTATCTCCCCACAACCCCTCCAGCATTTGTTATTGTTTGTATGCTTCATCTTTGACAGTCTGACTGGAGTGAGTTGAAATCTTCATGTAGTTTTGATTTGCATTTCTCTGATTGCCAGAGATTTAGAACACTTTCTCAAGTATTCATTGGCTTGCTCAGTGTCCTCTATTGAGAAGTTTCTGTTTAGCTCTCTGGCCTGTTTATTGATTGGATTGTTTGTGTTTTTGTTATTGAGTTTTTTGAGGTCTTTGTAAATTTTGGATATTAGTCCCCTATCAGTGGGATCACAGGCCATGATTCTCCCCCATTCTGTAGGATGTCTCTAGATTGTTTTCACTATTTCCTTGGCTGTACAGAAACATTTTTTTTAAGAGAGAGGGACAGTGAGAGAGACAGAGAAAGAGAGAAACAACTTTATTTAGTTTTCCACATGGCCTTAGTTGCTCCAACACTCAGTCGTGTACGTGGTGCTGCGGTTTGAACCTGGGTCCCTATGCTTGCCAGGCAAGCGACAAAACTGCTGAGCCACTGCTCCAGCCCTGTACAGAAACTTTTTAGTTTAATGGCATCCCACTTATTAATTTTGACTGTAATTTTTTCACTTTAGGAGTCTTATTAAGGAAGTCATTTCCAACTCCCATTTGTTGGTCATAATTTTTCTTCTAGCATTTATATGGTAGCTGGTTTAATTTCTAATTCCTTGATCCATCTAGATTTGATTTCTGTGTAAGGAGAGAGATAAGGAACTAATTTCAATTTTCTGCAAGTGACTGTCCAGATTCTCCAGCACCATTTGTTGAATAAGCTGTTTCTCCTCCAAGTTATATTTTGACGCTCTTTTTAAAAAATCAGATGTAGATTTGTCTCAGAGTTTTCTATTCTATTCCATTGGTCTCCATTCCTATTTTGATACCAGTACTGTGCTGGTTTTAAATCTACAGCTCTATAGTATAATTTTAGATCTGGTATTGGAAAGTCACCTCTTTCATCTTTCTTGATTAGTAATGTTTGGGCTATTCTGGGTTTCTTGGTATTCCAAATGAATTTGAGAATTGTTTTCCTTTAACTGTAAAGAATGTTATTGGTAGCTTGATGGCAATTGCATTGATTTTTATAGGCCATTTAACTCTTTATTGGATATCTGTAGATTTTTATTCAGTTTTAAAGTTTAAAATAATAGATTTTGCTATTCTTTTCTCTTATTCTAGCAATTCAGTGTCTGGATTTAAGTCTTACAGGATGCTCGATTATCAGGAAGAATTTAAGTATAGACACTGGGCATCAGCTGGCAAAAATTCTGATATACAGCCTACAATGATTTAAAGATGCTGCTGAAGTTCAGTCTAAAGGTTATATAGTATTTGGAATCAAATTTGAGAACTTGCACATATTTCACTTTCAAGTATTTTGTGCAATTCCCACTTAGCATCCCTGGGGTATTCTAGTAATTAAAAGCCATTTATGATTTTTTAGCATTTTAATTAAAGAAAGCAGAGAGAATTGGATTGATTCTCTAAAGATACAGTGTTTCATTATTAATCTTGGAAATCAATGGTTGCCATTTGTCTTTCCCATGAAATTGTGCTAAAGAAATTAATTATTTGAGTTTTTTCCTGATTAGATTATAGATAAGTACAAGTTATTATTACAGTTTGGTAATTTCTGTGGGGGATTTTTGCAATTTTATGAAGGATTTGAGTTATTGTACAATCATAAATGCATGCAATATATCAATATGATATGCATGTATTCTCAAACTGGAATGACCCCCACATCACCCACATCACAATGCAATCAATTAATTATGGAAAATTCACAACCTAAGCATTTATGTTGTTTGTATGGGCAAAATATAGAAGATTCAAGAGACTGCCCAGGCCTATTCCACCCCATGAAAAGAACACCTTCCAATGGGGGCCTGCTCCCTGAAAGGAACCCAAGAAGGATGTGGAGCCAGAAGTTGAAATCATGAGAGTTGAGGTAGTGGAGAGCACCCTGTAGAGGGAGCAGGAAAGAGATGGCCACCGGCTAGGGGATCACCTTCTAGGGTGCCACAAAATTGATGAAGAGTCCACAGTCTGTGGACCAGTGGCTGGAGAGAGACAGGTGGAGAGAGTAAGGATGGTCCTGGAGAGGAGCTGCCCCTACAAACTTCCCAGTCCTCCTCTCACTTGCTGACCACATTCCCCAGGGGAACAAAGGCTAGGATCAGCATCAGCTGGAGAACAAAGTGGAACTGAGACAGTTAAGGAGAAGTTGTAAAATGCCTAGGTAGTCAGGACCATGAGCCCCATTTAATCATACCTAAAAGCTAATCATCAGAGAGCTATTAACAAGGCATTCTCAGGGACTTCAAATGCATAAAGACTATGAGGCTCACCTGTGGAAGCAATTCCTTGGTCCCAGAGGCAGGAAAACTAAGAAGTGAGGGTAGATGCTGGTAGAAACTAGAAAGAATTTGCCACCTGTTTTACATAAAGTTTAATCAATGATATTGGTGTTCAGTTTCAATGCCTGTTTTACAAAGATTTCAACAAATAATGTTGATGCATTTCTCAATGCCTGCTTTGCATGAATGTTAATTATGGTCGCACCCAAACCAATATAATCCCTGGTCTAACTAATGTTAGACTGATGTTAGATGGACTGCTTCCATGTACCCCTCAGTCTTGCTGAGTCTCTGCTCTCCTTACTTAAATAAAACCTACTCCTTTTACTCTTTCTGTGGTTGTCTGTGGATTTTATTCTTCAAGATAGTGAGACAAGAACCTAGAAGATTGGCACCAAATTCCTGGGGTGAATTTCCAAACCAGTAGCTGCAATACCCGTCTTTTAGTTGAGGAGCTGCTAACACTATTTCAGCTGAAGAAACCAGCAGCCATCCCAAATTCCAAGTTTTAACTGGTAATAGCTGCAAACACTAGATGCAGACTATTTTGGCTGATGGACTCTAGTCAGCCCAGAATCCATTTGCCAGCAAAAGCAGAGAATCTGATCTAGTCTCAAAAACACTATATCACCATCACATAAACAATTACATGTTGGACTCTCCCTTTCTGCTGATGACATGATCCTGTATCTGGAAGATCCAAAAAACTCCATCAGTAAACTGCTTGAACTCATAAACAGATTTAGCAAAGTGGCAGGGTACAAGATCAACACCCATAAATCATTAGCTTTCCTATACACTAATAATAGTAAGACTGATGAAGAAATCAGGAAATCAGTCCCATTCACAATATCTTTGAAAAGAATAAAATACTTGGGAATTAACCTTACAAGAGAAATCAAAGATCTCTCCAGTGAAAATTATTGGTCATTGAAGAATGAAATCCAGGATGACCTAAGAAGATGGAAAGTTGTTCCATGCTCTTGGTTAGGCAGAATTAATATAATAAAAATGGCCATTCTACCAAAATTTCTAATACATTTAATGAAATCCATAATGAGATACCTATGTCATTCTAAACAAACATAGAAAAAAATTCTCAAATTCATTTTGAACAATAAGAAACCTATAATTGCCAAGACATTACTAAGCAAGAAAGATGAAACAGGTGGTTTTGCCATACCATATCTAAAACTATACTATAGAACCATAGTAACAAAGACAGCATGGTACTGGTATCAAGATAGGAAAGAAGATCAATGGAATAGAAGACCCTGAAACAAACCCTCAAATCTTTAAACATCTGATTGACAAAAGGGGACAAAATATTACATATAGGAGAGATAGCCTTTTCAACAAATGTGCTGGACAAACTGGACAGCCACTTGCAGAAAGTTGAAATTAGACCCTTATCTTTCTCCTTTCAAGAGAATCAAAACAAAATGGATCAAGGAGCTAGGAATTAAACAAGCTACCTTGAAACTGATGGAAGACAAATTAGATCCAACACTTCAGTATTTGGGTGTAGGCAAAGACTTTCTAAACATGTCTCCTAATGTGAAGGAAGTAATGTCAAAAATTGGTGATTGGGATGCTATAAAGCTGAAAAGCTTTTGCACTGCCAAGGAAATGATTAAGAGTGAAGAAGTTTCCTACAGAATTGGAAAGAATCATGGGCTGTGATTCCTCTGACAAGGGCCTCATATTCAGAATCTAGAAAATCCTCAAAAACCTCAACTACAAAACACAAACAACCCAATCAATAAATGGGCCAAAGAGCTAAATAGACACTTCTCAAGAGAGGACAATGATTAAGCCAATGAATACATGAGAAAGTGCTCTAAATCACTAGTAATCAGAGAAATGCAAATGAAAACTACATTAAGATATCACCTCATGCCAGTCAGATTGGCAAAAATGAAGAAAGTAAACAATAATAGATGCTTTAGAGGTTGTGGATAGATAGGCACACTAGCACACTGTTGGTGTAAGAGCAGACTGGTACAGCTCGTCTGGAAAGCAGTGTGGAGAATCCTCAAAATACTAGGGATGAGCCCACCATATGATCCTGCTATTCCTCTCCTGGGTATTTTTGCAGGGGACTGAGAATCAGCACATTACAGTGATACAGTGAAATCTAAGTTCATAGGAGCTCAATTTACAATAGCTAAATTATGGAAAAAATACATATGTCCCTCAATGGATGAATGAATCCAAAAACTGTGCTACATATATACCATGGAGTTTTACTCAGCAATTAGAACTAATTATATTGCATCCTTTGAAGGTAAATGGAAGAAATTATGCTGAGTGAAATCGGCATAACCCAGAGAACCAAGGGTCAAATGTCTTCACTCATCTGTGGAGGTTGGAACTAGACCCTGGCCATTGAGAAAGGAGGTCTATTATCATGTTTTAAATCCAGATAAGGTGTAATATCATACAACCTAAGGCATCTGTAGAGGTGTACTGGGAAGGAGGAGGGGGAAGGATAAGGGTGGGTAATTGTGGGGTTCTTGGGTCTATATCTATTTTTCAGAATTATATATATTATATTATTTGATTAGAAGCTTCTTTGTTCAACAAATAAATTTCTGAATAAAATTAAAAAATAAAACCATTACATGTTGGAAAAACAAAAACCATAAGAAAAACTAAATAAAATTGATTTTCTCCTTCTCTCAAAAAAATAAAACTAGAAAAAGCAAAAGTATACTCTAGACATTGACTTGAATCAGGAACTCTAAGAAGCATCAGTTCTCTTTTTGCTTTTTGTCTTCTATGGGCAATGCTGTGAATCCAACCCAGGTCCCTGTGTGTGCTCGGCAATTGCTCTACCACTGAGGTACACCTGGAGTCCCAGCAAGAGTTTTAATTAGCCCCAATTATTCCCAGCAATGTGATGCTACTGTGGGGAATTCTGTAGAGACCTATCCTCAAGGCCTGTCCTCATCATGTTCTCATCCCTTCAGCAAATGTTTACTGAGACTACACACTTTAGCACAGTGCTCTGCAATCCTGAATGTTTCTTTTCATTTCTCTAATTTTTTCTTTTCTTTTCTTTTTTGGTGCTTCTGGGGAACTGAACCCAGGGCCTCATTAGATCTAGGCAGGCACTCACTATTCCATATCCCTAGCCTATGCCCAGTATTCTGAAGGAGACATGAAGATAAGTTTAGGGGAAATCATCAAATCTTGGGGTTCAGTTTGCTCATCCAAGACACGGGGAGGAGGTAAAAATGTTGTGAGTGCTCTAAGGATTAAATGAGAAGTTATTTATGAAGTCTTCATGAGTGTGTGACTACAAGGGCACTCAAGGCTCCTGTTACAATGTGGTCACCAGCCTAAAGGAGACAACTGGGAGAAGTGAGAATGGGAACCAAGAACCCTCACAGTTATTAGGAAGCAACGATGATACAACAGGAGATGGGCCACTTTCAGCAGGGGGGTTTATGAAGGTGAAAATATGGGGTACTTGGGAAAAGGGAGGATATCAGAAGATGAGGCAATAGGGGAGGCACAAGCAAACGTATGGAGATGGAGCCATGTGGGCTGGGAAAGTGGTACTCTGAGTCCTCTAGACTGGAATGTGGATCCATAGGGACAAAATGGGGACAGAGCCAGCAAACACCCAGCAGATGCCACAAGGCTGCATGTCTGTAGATGGCAGGGAGCCAAGGACCATGAAATAATGAGTCCACTCTGCCAGTAGCACAGAAGTCACAACCAGGCACATAGAGACCCTGGGGGGGATTGCAATAAGTGAGGTACAGGTCTTTCACATGCAGAGTGCACAGCAGGTGAAAGGTGGGGGTCCTAACACTTTCTACTTTGGCTATTCTCAGCCTCACCTACCAGCACTGAGAGGCTTCTCACCAGCTGTGAACTCCCCAGCTCTATAGACCAAGGCAGACCGCTGGGATATTTCCAGGAACAGGGGATAAGAGAAACAGGAGAGAGCAGTAGGGTCTTCTGTTGTGTGGAAGATTGTCTCTCTGTAAGCACAGATCACAGAATGACATTAGGTAGTGGGGGCTGATTAGAGAACTTTGGGGTTGCCCCAAAGTCCAATCCAGAGGGGACCCACAAGTAAACTTGGGAGGCACCATGGTGTCTCCAAACAAGCCCTTTCCCCCTCTGGCTGCTGGAGAGAGGCCCAGATTCCCAGGAAAGAGCACCTAATCAGATGGGTGATGGCAGTTTGGTAGAAGTCAGATTCCTGTCCCCAAGAAATGAAGATTGAAACTGATGAATGCCAAGACAAGCAAAGTAGACAGATTTTATTTTAAGAAAACTATAGAAAACAATGCAAAGGGAAAACAACAGATCTACCCCAGAATGGGAGAAATGGATGGGGATAAAGAGCAGATGGGGCTAACCTTTTAATAGTTTTATAACCATTCTTTTCCCTCCCCCAGACCTAGGAGTGTGGCTTTGAAATTCTGGCTATATCCAGTGTGGCCAGTGCCTGGGATCATCTTTATCAGCAGAAGGAATTCAGTATCTTTGCTAGCAGAAGTGATTGTCTGCATTATGCTCTTTACTGGCATTTGAAAAGTCAAATTGATATGCACATTTGATCATTAGAAGCAACAGACACTCTTTGTCCCTTTAAAAGGCATTGGTTGCCTCTTGATTGATTCAAAATTCCAGCTATACTATTTCCCCTGTCTCATGGATACACAAGGTCTCCTTCAGAGTGATCTGGGGTGGGATAGAATAGGTGCTGTATCCCATCAAGATCAAGGAAAAATATCCAGGAGGTTGCCCATAGTTGTGCTCTGTCCCAGACTCCCAAATACAGATAACATGAAGGGACTCCTCAGGGATGCAGGAACTATCATTTCCCTTGTGCACTTCATGGGGGAAAACAATTATTTCTGGGCCTTCTGAAGAGAACTTATAGTCATCTGGCCTCCCTAAAACCTCTTCCTGGGTCTCTCTTCAAACCTCACTTCCTTCCCCCATGCTACCCTGAGGTGAAGTAAGAACAGACACTTGTGAATGGGAATTTTCTGGGAACTAGGGTCACATGCTTTTGCCTCTCCTGGGAGAAACTGAAAGCAAATATGTAGGTGGTGAGCAAGGCACAGGCTCCATCCTCAGGACCATGAGTGCCAAGTGACAGGGCTGACTCAAGGTGGCTGGGGAGAAGGAGCAACACCAATGGGACAACACAGGTGATCTCAGAGACATCTGCACCGACTCTCCCCCTCATCCTTCCCACTGCACCCTGGATAGCAGGGTCACCACTGGGCCAGCTCCTTGAATAAACTTCACCTCCCAGAATCAGGAGATCCCCCTGAGAATGAAAATATGGGGAACCAGGGATGGACTGCAATTGGCCTTCCTTGGGTCAAGTGTCCATTTCTGAACAGATCCACTGTACCCTGGGGAAGGAGGAGGTTGACCACAGAGGTCAACAGTGAAGAAAAATGATTATCTGGTGAGTCAGGACAGTGTCCTTGAGGAGGCAGCTAAAGTGGGCATTCCTGAAGTCACTGAATATGGTCAGAGAGATGCTAGCTGGTATATTAGCCCTAGGCCTGGGTGGCATGAGAAGCCTAGCTGCACAGAGAGAGAGAGGTGCCAGTGGACCCCCACTTGGGTAGTAAGTCCTGGTCCCTATTTCATCTGGTCCCTCAGCAATTGTCCCTGAGACCCTGGAGGTCTGTCCCTGATCTGGTCTTAGGGCTCTGGGAGATCCTTCTCAACCTACCTATGTATTTGTTAAGCTCTGCTATAGGTCAATGACCAGGCCCAACCATTGATGTGATACAGCTTGGTCTCCTCTTTGTCCATTTTAGAAATGAGTCCAGTTCCCTGGGTGATGACCATTCATAGGACATCAGGTCACCAAACACTGGACATGAAGAAGGAACCTACCCTCTGAGATCTGCTTCACACTCTGGGGTTACTGAGGGCCTCATTCAGTCTGAGGTTTAATGTGGTGCAGCATTGGTCACCTAGCAGGTGCCCAGTAGAGGGTCATATAAAAACCACATGATAGGATGGAAGTGGTCTCTCCTCCCTGCTTCTCCAGCAGGGGTGTGGCCCACCATTTCTCCATGATTCCATCATAGTTCCATAAATAGCACACAAGGCCCACCCAGATTCTGCAGGATAATTGCTCCATCTCACACTCAGTACACCAGAACCTCCACTCCTACCTCCTACTTGCCAAGTCACATAGCTTGTTCACAGGTTCCATGAGGGAGAATGTGGGCAACTCTTGCAGGCCAAAAGAGCCCAGGGTTCCCAGCTCAGCAGTGATAGCTGATTTCAAGTGCTGATTCAGCTCCAAAGCCCCAGACTCCCACATCTCCAGAAGCAGTTTGCTGTTGTGGGTTTGTTTGGCTCTCTGTGCCCAGCCCTGGTAACTGGGACCTGGGATAGCAGCTATTCCATGTTATCTCTTTCCTGCAGGCAGCTGTCCAAAAATTATCCTAGGGGCCCCAGGGTGGAGAGGGTCCATACCTGGGAAGTGTTAGCAAGTCCAAGCAGAAGCCCCATATCTGGAGAGGCATTAGGTTCCTTCAGCTGCTCTTCCTAGCTATGCTGCATAAGCCCACTGGGGACACCGTGGTAAGGGCTGCTGCCAGGGCCCTGAGGAGGTGGGTTCAGGGGATGTGGTGCTGGGAAGTACAGTAGAGATGGGACCTGTACTAAAAGCACCTCTTTAATCCAGGGATGTAGCAGTCATTTAATACTGCAGGTGTGGCCATCATCACTTTGTCACTGTGGTTCTCCTCTTTACTCTCATGAAAATGGACTGATAATCACAAATGTGGTGCTCTGAAGAGGAAGGATGCTGATCAACTCCTGCTGGCTTACTGCCAGGAGTCAGCCCACTCCTCTGCTCTCCCCTGGGGGCTGTCAGATGTATCCCTTCCTGAGCTCTCTCCTTATCCCCTCTCCTCTCTTATAGCCACCAGCAGCTTCCTCAAGGAGCAGGCAGAAGGTGAGTAGCCCACATGCTGTAGGGTTTAAGGGACTTGGGAACCCTGGGCCATAGCCACCATATTGAAAGTCTCACATGGATTTATTTGGATTTATCTTTGTGGAAGTTTGTTGAGACTTTTGGATTTGTGCTCATTGTTTCCCTCAATTTTGTAAGTTTTAAGACTTCAAAGGTTAAAGATGATTCAGAAACTGAATTTTGTCTGTTCTGCTTCAGATTACAAATGCTAAGTGGATTATAGCTTGAGTACCATGTTCACAGCCACTGAAGACAGACAAGTGCAACCAAATATTAGACATCCCTAGAAAAAGTTGTAGGAATTCCCAGAAATTCTTACATTCTTAAATTTCTTAATAAGAAAAAAAGACTATATGAACAAAGTAGGAATACTAACAAATCAACTAAAAAGTAGAAAGCACAAAATTATACAAATTATGGAGCTTAAAAATTCCTTTATTGAAATTATGATGAAGGAGTTCAACACTAGATCATCATTTTCATTACATTTTTGTTTAGTTTATCTATGTTTTAAATAGCATATTATGATTTAAGGTGCAGATGCTGGTTTTTTAGAAATATCTTCTGCAGATCATTTTGTTTCTCTTTTTTTAACTATTCCTTGGTTTTGTTTGATGTTTTCTACTTAACAACCTGGACTTATAGAAAAACTATCCTCTCTTAGGGTGGAGTTTCTGGGAATTCCTACAACTTTTTCTAGGGGTGTATAAAACTCAGCAGCACTTGCCTATCTTCATTGTTCTTGAATATGACATTCAAATTATAATCCTCTTAGCATTTGCACTCTGAATCAAAACAGACTGAATCTATTTCCTTGATCAGCCCCCAAATAATACAGGAAATGAATGCCTATTCCAGTTTTTCTCTCTCTATCCTCAGAAAGGAGCCAGAAATTTACAAAATACCCTACAAACCATGCTTTTGTACTCCACATGTGAAGATAGGCTTGGGAAAGGAAATATCTTGACTTTATATATGGCACAGTTTTCCATGTTTAATCATTGTGTTGAGAGGTGTGACTTTGTAACAGTGTGTGCACTTCTTACAAAATTATATTTTGGTTCATGCAGCGCTGTTAACTTCTTCTCCTGGGAATAAAATGGACTGGAACATTCTACTCTATAACTGCACTGGCAGTATTGCCTTCTGGAATCTATCTATAACTCTTTACATTAATTTTTAATAGTTGCTGAAAGTTATTTACATCTGAATAGTTAATTTATCACAATAAATGTACAGATGGTATTACCTATTTCATAGAAAATGGGCAAAACTATCAAGGTCATAGTGACCTTAAGACATTCATTTCATATATATATATAAATATATATGAAATTATGTATATTTATATATGTTTATATATTATTTATAGATTACATATTTATATATATATGAAATTATATATATATATATGTATATATAAATTTATCTAGCCCATCTATACATGTAATGCCTCCTATACTTAAAGGACATTTTTTGCTTTAAGCAAGAATGCAAATTTTAGATTGAATACACATATATACCTTTTTATATTTGCCTATACATTTATGTGGACCCTGATTCTTTTGTTCAAATACAAGGTTTTGCTGGTGTTATCATTCTGTTGTAAAAATTATTGTATATTGGAAGGTGTTCTTAGCACACAATTTTTAAAGACAAAAGGACAGTGAGAGAGAGAGAGAGAAAGGATCAATTTTATTTATTTTTTCACATTACTGTCATTGCTCCAACACTTCATTGTGTATGTGGTGCTGGGGTTCAATCCTGTGTCTTTGTGTATGCCAGGCAAGTGTAGTAACTGCTATGTAACCACTCCAGCCACCTTAGTTCAAATTTCTGAGGATAGTTTCACTCAATACAGAATCACTATCTACTTCTGTTAGTGTACATTTCTAGGCACCTGAGGCTCCTGTATCAACCTGACTTCCTAGGACCCTTAGGGCCTTCCCAAAGGAATCTATCACATAGTTATCTGTAGAGTCACAGACCATCTTTTAGTGGTATTTTGTGTCTCCATTGTTGCAAGGGGACTTTTGCTAGATTCATTCCACCTTTGCATTCCTGTAGTACCTCCAGGTTCATTCTTTACGTACACTCAGATGAGGGAGGAGATACATGGGGATGAGAGATTATTGATTGCACTCACCTCCTGAACCTTGAGTCAAGTTGCTATATGGGAATTAACACATCTTCAATCTACATAATGATTTTCACCAGACTAAGTCATCCATGGCATCTTTTTGACAGGCCAGGTTGTTATTACCCTGTTACCTGAATATGTAATGGGGCATTAGACATTGCCTATGAATTGATTGAAACATCAGAGTAAACAGCGTGCAACTCGACCCACCAAGCTTACTTTCCTGTATCTTCATCAGAGGGGAAGCTTTCTAAAGTAGAATATTGCTCTTTCAGTTAGGAGCTAGTAGGAACTAACTAAGCAGTTTTTTTCAGCCATGGCTTTCATGACCTCAATGCACTCCCAGGTAATATTTTCAAAGTAGCAGGAGTGATTCTTCATAAACAATATACATATTATTTTTATACTCTTCTGAGCACTTTTATTCCCACTGGAGAGTTCTGTGTTGCACACTTATAGATTCTGAGAATTTCATGTTTCAATGCTATTTTATGTATTTCAGTAATAGCAGTCATTTCAGTTAATGTCCACTAGCAAAATAAAAAATTAAAAAATAGCACTTAATTAGAAATTCTCTCACCCAAGATCCCATTGATCACTTGGAGGTGCTTTCAAGATTTTTGACATGTTCCATTTTATGCTACACACAAAATTTTGGCACAGAGAATTTGCAACTACCAACACTTCAATTTTAGTTTTATTATTTGTGGATCTAAGAACTCTTATTGGTTTCCATTTAAGAAGACCAATTAACAGAATGATGGACAGACTGACAGGATTTGCCCCTATCCTTTACAGTACTAGATGAGAAAAATAGTCATCAGTCAAGCACATTGTCCATTTTGTTCATCCAATTAGTATAGAGATCCAACCAATGTGTATAAATTCTATTTAAGCATGGAATTATCTTACAAGTTCACTTAACTCCATCTATCCTTTGACCCATAACTTTTGAAAATATTTTGGTGAGTCTATTTCTGGATTGTTTTACTTTATATATCTATTCATCTACAGTCTTCAATATCTCTTTTATGAGAGAACTAATCCCACTAATAAAGGTGGAGTACTCAGGAATTAATCCCCCCTTTAAATTGTGGAATCCTTTAATGCCACTTGTACAGCTTCATTCATGTCTTTCAATATCGTGTTGTCTATTCTGGGTGGGTCACTTTTTCTCTGATAAAAACTTTGTAGTACAATTGAATTTGGTGAAATCTGAAATAGCTTTCTGAAAATTTAACTTAGAGTGAATCTAATCTATAGATCAATTTGGGAAAATTGATATATTGACAATATTGAGTCCTCCTTTTCTGAAACATAGACTATCTCTCTGTTTAACTATTGAATTTTCCTGTGCCAACAAGAAATACCAGAGAAAACCCTCCTCAAATTTATAGCAGCTGAAGAAATTTCAAGCAACATTTTCCCTGTTCAGACCATGCCTGGAAGGGCATGAGAAATAGAGCACAGGAGACCTTGTTCACTTGGTTTTTTTCTTATCAGTTTTCCCCATGACAATACCTAAAAATAGCTGTTATATATATGTATTTAAATATATATATATTTAATATATATATAATATATGTATTTATTAAAATATAAATATATATGTATTTAAATATATATATTTAATATATATATAATATATGTATTTATTAAAATATAAATATATATATATTTAAATATATATATATTTAAATTCATTATATAAACTGTGATGAGCCCCTTCACACATACAGCCATACTTTGTTTTTTAAAGAAACCCTAATTCATTTTTAGAGATGTTTTGGTAAGGGGGGGTGGGATAAGTGTGGCTAATTAGGGGGACTCTTGGGGGTAAATCCAATCTTCAGAATCTCTCTATATATTTTATTATTTCATTAGAAGCTTGTGTGATTGTTCAACAAATAAATTTCTGAATTAAAAAAGAATATATGCAGGGGGTAAAGTAGGGGAAACATGGGATCAGGGAGTACTCAAAGGGGAGAGATTATGAACTGGTATCAGATTTGGCTTGCTTTATCAATATCCATGTGTTCATGAATGTGTAACAACTATTCCCTCCAATATGTAAGACTATGTTGAATGAATAATAAAAAATGTATACGTGCATAAAAACAGAAAGTGGAACAGTAAGAGATAGAGAAAGAGAGAATCAATTTTATCTAGTGTCTCATGTGGTTTCATTGCTCCAAAACTTGGTTGTGTACATAGACTTGGGGTTTGAACCCACATATTTGCACATGCCAGGCAAATGCCATAACCACTGAACCACCACTTCAGCCTCAGGATCACAGATTTTTGCTGAGAACTTTCTTACATTTATCCAAAATCTAATACTTAAATTTATTATGCTTTTTCTGTGTTGTTCACTTTCTCATTATTCTCACTTGTCTTATTTTCCTACATTCTAAAAGACTGCTTCATTAGACATTTTCCACATGTTTGTATTTCAACACATTTAACATATTTTTTTAATACTGGTAATTTTTTGGTTTTATGTATAATATAAGTGATAAAATGTTCTTTTATATGTTCTTTTATATTCTGGTAAAAGACAAAGAAAATTGTAATCATTTAGTAGATGGATAAGAATTATGCAGACTATATTAACAAAAATAGAAAACCAAATGTGATAATTTATCATGGACTGTCAGGGAAGGCAGTTTTGGAAGGATTATATTTTTTTATTTGAAAGTATTTTAAATATTTTATTTTAGAAGTTTCTATGCCATTCCCAGGTAAATATGAAATAGAGATTTGAGAGTAAACATTATTGGAAATAAAAATGTGAAAATAGGCAGCTTAAAGCTTATAATTATGTTCACACTGACAGATGACATCACTTAGGGAATTCACAAGAAATTGAGAAAAAAAATCTCTACCAGCAGTAATCCCTATATATCTTGACATCAGAAATCATGCAGATCAGGAGGAATACTTCTAACTTAAAAGTGTGAAGACTGTGCCAAAGGTCAAGTGAACCCAAGTTATTTTGGAAAACTTACAATTTTATTTGGAAGTTTGGTTTGCAGTCAATAGTTTACATGTTTTCCTTGTGGAAATTCATTCTCAAGAAACACAGAATGAATAATGTGATAATGCCCTTTTTTCTATGAAAGCAGAATATAGCTGAAAGCCCAATATGCAAAACAAAATCTTTAAAAATAGTAGATTGTCAAGCAGGGCTCCACCCACTGGGACCTGGCAAGTGAATGACTGATTTCCTCAGAAGAGCCTGAAATGAAGATGGTGAGCAGAGCCTGCATTGAGAAACTAAATTATGTTAGCAGAGGGAGGAAGTTCAAGGATAAAAACTGAAATTTATATGACATGTGTGGTTGAATAGCAAAGCAAATTAGTGTATGTATTTTTGCAAGTTCTATCTAATGCTGGGAAAAGGCTGTTTCATATAAAAAATCTAGAAGTCTATATCCATTACCCAAGAAAGAATAAAATTAAAATATACATAGAATTCTTATCCATAAGCCATATTTCTATGTAATGGACAAAATGTGGTTGTCTTCTCCTACACTTTTAGGTAGATACTTCAGAAAAATCTTGTCATCTATAAAGAGAAATAATGAGAAAAAATACCAGTATGAGAATTTTCAGTTGTTATACAAAAAAACATACAAAAATTATGGAAAACAAATGGCAGATGATAAGCACTTACATGAAAATTACAACTAAGCAATGGGTGAATAATTCATCAGATATTTATTCAGGAAGGTAAAGGAATTAAAGAAACTAAAATATCATTTAATGTTAAGAATTGATTCTTGTAATTTATTTCATAAAATCTATGGGAAATCACATCTAAAACCAATGTAATTTATTCATTTTTATAAAACCTTGTTTGACCTGGACAGACTAAACTACTTAGGCATTAGTACCTAATAGTAAATTCTTATGTCTGATTAATGGATATATTATTTTTTTCAATTTCAAATGCCACATAATTGATTGTCCAGTTGAGTGGAGTAAAGAAAATCACAGTTGATATATTTGATGTTAACATCACCAGATGCAATACAGCAAGATATGAGTTGAATTAAACAGAACGTTCAATTAGAACTCAGACACTCCCAAATGTTTTCATGAATAATGAAAGCTATGAAGTAATAAGTCCTGAGAATTTTTATTTGCTATCATGACATTCTCCATAGTCTGCCTGATGATATCCATGTTGAAGACAAATCTAATGGACATAGTGTAGCTGGGTAACATTTTAGCCTTTATATGAATTTTATAAGCTTCAAATTGGAGATTGACCATTTGAATACATGGGACAAGCAAACGCCTTCAACATGAAGAAAAGTTATACTGGAATTCATATGGGAGAGATTTTCTGTAAATGTAATGATTGTGGCAAATTCAGTATTCATGGAAGAAAACATTTGTAATAATCTAAACTTCCTATACATCATCAATCACATAGGAGAGACAAAAACCTATGAATGCACTCTGCAGGGTCAGCATGGGATTTGGGATGAGAGATGGCTGGCTGCAGGGATGCAGAGCTGTGTACACCCAGAGGACTGCAGGGCCTTCTTCAGCCATCCCTTCTGGGTATCCCAAGGCATGAGTGTGATAGATCTGCCCAGGACAGTGAGCAGCCATAGCAGACCTAGGGGAGGCTCCTCTATCTTGACCTCTAGGAGGATGAGAAACATGGCCTTCTGTGGAAGTGTGAGAGGTCATGATCTCTCCTCCCCCAGCAATAAACCAATCTTTGATGATCAATGTAAAATACTTCTGGATGAGAATTCAGGTTATGCAACATTGGAAGATACCAGCACCAGTGGAATTATGATCATCAAGTAAAAGGTTTTGAATAAGCAGACTTTTCCCTCAGAGATTGGGGATGTCATCGACTTGATGTGCTGGGAGGACAAGCAGGAACACAATGTGACATACCTCCACAAATCTCTATGTGACAAACAAGGCACAATATGAGAATCCTTTGAAGAAGATAAAAAATATGTGTTCCATATAACCAAAGATTCCTCAGATTCAGGGCAGGGTTACAATCCTCAGGGCCCACCTCATTCACCACTCAGGCACACTTGAAGGTACCACCGTCATCAACATCAACATCAGACCTCTCACCCATGACCTGTGCCTTGTCCACAGAGCAGACTCTTGCATGATGAAAGCATCCCTGCAGCTCTGGGTCTGGAGGAACAGGCATATCCCCAAAAGGATGGGTGCATTTGTGTCCAGCAGTGAACTCTCCAGCCCTGCTGAAGCTCTCCCACTTAGAGATGGAGAACACTTTGCTTTGCTGGAACCCCAGAACCAAGAGATTTGGGGCCTATGAAAAAGAAAAGGAAAGCATGTGGGAAGCTGGACCTGAACTTGCAGCAGTTGGTTGCAGAGCTAGGTAGGAGTGACCAACCCCTGTGAGGACATCAATAGCTGCTGCCATGAATCTGGACAAGATAGAGAAGATGCTTTATTGCATCATCTGCCAGGACTTGCAGCCCCACTGTATGAACTTGCAGCCCTGCGTGGACACATTCTTTGAGGCTTACTACTCTGACTGGAGAGAACAATAGTCCTTGTGATCACCTGCAGCTGTCTGGTGGATCATATCTGTAAGAACCACACCCTCAACAGCCTGGTGGAAGTGAATCTCACCCACATTCCAGACAACAGTCACAGTGAAGATGTGTGAAGCATAGATGCCAGTAATAAAATCACCCAGAACATGCTGCAGACCAAAGTCAAGAGGTTCTTTTCAGATGAAGAGGAGATTTCAGAGCACCTGCTGGAGCTGTTAGACATTGACACAGCATCCTCAGATATCAGTCAGCCTTTCATCATGTGCAGACAATTTCCCAAGTACAGAAGGCAAAAGGTGCAGCCCCCTCCTTGGCCAGCACCAGACAGTGAGGCCTAGGCCAATCAGGCCCTTGGTGTGGATATACCATCAATGTCTGCCAGCTTCATGGAAGCTCAGGATTCTGTGTGCCCTTTATAAGGAAGCCATGCCATCTGCACCTGCTGCTTCCAGCCCATGCCCAAACAGAGAGCTGAGCACAAACAGGACCCAAGCATTGCCCCTCAGCAGTATTCAGTTTGCCTGTAGCTCTCTGATAACTGTGTTGGGGTCAACATCTGTTGCCCCATTCTGTGAGCACAAACTGAGGACAAGTACTTGAATGGAGTGCTGGACAGCAACAACTATGAATCAGACATGCTGAAGAAAGACTTGGAAACTATGGGTCTGATATGGAAAACATGTGGGCAGAGTCTTGTGGCTCTTCAGTGGGGAATGTTTTTACTATTATTATAGAAGTCACAGGGAACATAGTGCTCTGTTGCTGCTGCAGCCAGCACAGCTCTGGGAGCTGACCTTTCAGTATTGGCAAAACATTCCTGCTTCCACATTGACAATGGTTGTGGCATCCCATGCTGATTCCTACTGGGCCAAAACTGCCACACTCAGGTGAAACCCCAGCATGTAATGAAATTCAATCACATCTATGAACAGCCAAGTATCAACAACAACATCAAGGGGACCTGCAGGCAGTGTGGAGCACTGAAGGCATTGACGCTGTGGCTGAGAATTCATGATTATCAATACTTTAAAGCATATTTACAGTTCCCATTAAACAATGTTGGGCCTCTGGTCAGGTGTGGATTGTCCCTTTGTGGAGTTTCACCCACACACACACCCTCTGGCCATAGCTCTTCTCCTGAAGAGATTGAGCAGCTGGCTGAGGCCTCCTGCCAGGCGCTCAGCTGCACCTCCCATATAGGTAGGGTGGTGCAGTTTTGCTTTTTTTGTACCTTTGCCACAAATAGAAATCTCTTTGAGGACAAGTTTCATGGTATAAAGGAGAAGTTTAATTAGAAGCTTTCTGTTTAAGGAAATGGAGAGTAAGTTTATAGCCTGCAGGATGTGCAGAATATGATGCTGTTGAGAAAACCCACAAATTTTATATATTTAATAGGTTCGATGCTTATTTTTAATAAGACTTAAACATCACAAACTGTAGCACAATTAATATAGTTTTCATATTTATTAAATTGGGGTTAGCATAATGTCTGAAAGAATGAGCACATATTTCTATTTGTTACAGCAATCATCAAATGCCCACAACTATTAACCAGGACATGCAGGTCTGGTTAGCAACTCCTTGCTGAAGTGTGTGAGTTGTGTCCACTGTCCCCAATGCAGGGCTGGGAGGTCCTTCTGTGGAGTAGGGGAGAGGCTGCCCACACTGCCACTATTTCCCCAATCAGCAGGGGCATAGGGGCATTGCTTCCTGACCCCTTTCCTCCTCTATTACATTTGCCACGTCATCTGGGGTAATACTTGAAATTTGAGGGTTTTTTTAAAATTATCCCTTGGCAAAATCACCTGTCAAGTTTGTTTGATAACTGGTAAGTTTTTTGTGTCTTCTCAGGTACACAGTTTTTAACTGTTGCCTTGCTCTTGATACAAATTTAGAGGCAGCATTATATTTGTGGAAGAAAGTTTTCTGTTTTGATCCTAATGTAGAAGCTATGTTTGCTTTCTCAAAAAGAGAAACAAAAAACAAAAATAAAGAAAGAATAAAAGAAAAAAAAATCTTCATGAGCAAACCAGAACTCACAGTGTATCATAAAATATATATGGGGAGGGTGGCAGGGGCAGTGTCTTAATAGTTACAGCACTTGGCTGGCATGCTCAAATATGTGGGTTCAAACACCAGAAGTGCATACACAACAAAGTCACTCTGACTCTTTAAAAATAAAAGACAGAAAGAAAATGCATACAAGGGGAAAAATTATGAATCCACCCAATGTGATAAAGCCTTCAATCATGTCATATCTTACCAAGAGTCTAAAACTTCAAATGGATAAGAGATCTATGATGGAATGGATGTGGAAAAGCTCTGTCACAAGTGTGGACATACTTTACATCAGAGAATTAATAAAGAAAGTTAGCCATACAGGCATGATGAATGGGAATAAGATTCTTCCTAATGTCATCACTTATACATTGTGGAACTCACAAAAGAGATAGGTTCTATGAATGTAAAAAATATGGAAACCACATTTATTCAGAAGTTTCACCTCAGAGCACCAGATTAATCCCACTTGGAAAAATTGATGTAGTAGTAAAGATTGTGGGAATACCTGTATGAAGACATTCATACACTACATTTCAGAATTC
Organism: Aplodontia rufa; assembly: GCA_004027875.1. Taxonomy (NCBI): domain Eukaryota; kingdom Metazoa; phylum Chordata; class Mammalia; order Rodentia; family Aplodontiidae; genus Aplodontia; species Aplodontia rufa. The sequence continues at coordinate 44,981 of PVKS010008359.1, read as the reverse complement.
ACACAGGACAGAAAATCTTCTTATTCTTCCTCCTCCCCCTCCTCCTCCTCATCCTCTTTCTCCTCTTCTTCTTCCTCTTCTTCTTCATTTTGTTTATTGTTTTGTAAAAAGAGAGAGAGAGAATTGATTTCATTTAGTGTTTCATGTAGCTTCCATTACTCTGACATTTCATCATGTGCATGGTGCTGGGGTTTGAAACCATGTCCATGAACATGAGAATCAGTCATTGAAACCACTGAGCCACTCCTCCAGCCCTGAGAAAAACTTTTTAATATAAAGAAAGTTGAAAATCATTTCATCAGGATTCAGATCTCAGCAGGCACCTGAAAATTCACAGGACAGAAAGCTACATAGTAGTGAATATGCCAAATCTTTATGAAGTCATACCTCAGAAAACATCAGGGCACTAGTGTGGTAATGAATTGTTTGGAAAAGGATTGTGTGTACAAAACCCACTTGCTTTCTCTGGAACACATGTAGCCTGAATTTCTCAATGCAGAATTTAATCAGAAGTCAGACTTCACATAATTCAGTCCTGGAAATGATATGCATGACTTTTGCAACTTCTTCATTTCTAGAAGTCAGACATTGAATCCAATCCAACTAAAGGAAAGGGATACAATCATGCACATAAGTAGGCTATGCTTGCTGGGAACCCTTGCAGAGTGAGCACGTTATACACTGAGAGGAAACAGGCTATTTCTCAATCTCATGGGACACACAAAAAGTCTGTGCCAAAGGGGGATAAATTCTGAATCTGTCATTTCAACCTTTTCATGATGTTGAGAGGAAAAAGAGAAAAATTGAATCCTTAAATCCCTCTGTTGTGCTGAGATTTGTGTTGAGTTGTGTGATCCACTTTTTAACTTCCCATCTTTGTATTGATTTAAGTTTTGCATTAATGACACATGACTCCTGCCTTAGGGCTTTCCAGATAAAAGATGGACTTACACATACATACAATTGATGGCATTCTCAAAAGAAGAGTTGGCATAATCCCCAGGGAGCAGATGTCATAAATGAGTAGGCCCTAAGAAACATGTTAACTTATCCAAGATCTCACATTTTGGATAAAAAGGAACAGATGTGATCCCACCACCATCCTCCCAAACTGGGCCCAAATTGGGGGTTCTAGCTCTACTTAGGTCTTATTTTGGAATAGTGTCTCAGGATGCATGGGTGCAACCATGCCCAGTTGCATAACTCATGGAGAGAGTGAAGCAGTAAGCTTCCAAAGGAGGATATGAGGTGTTCTTGTGTGAGGAAGAGGCTCAGATTATGGGAATCAAGGAAGTGATCTCATTTCCTTGGTGATGGATCAAAAAGAACTTGGAATCCTGGTATCCATGTACCAACATTCCAGAGCCAGCCTCAGGCCGCTCACTTGTCATGAGACCCCAGAGAATATGGGATGTTCTCACCCAGTCTCCCAATTTTCCAAGCCTCAGGACTAAGTAATTAGTGGAGTGGGGACCTCATATGGAGACACTGGGTCAGCCCTTGACCCTGCTTTCTTGGTGATTTTCCTGGAAGAGCTCAGAGAGACACAGGGAAGTCAATAGTGGGTCTTCACAGGAGATCCCACCTCTCTGATGCACCCACGGATGGACTCTGGCCCTCCCCAGTATGGTACTGCATGTGAGCATGTTGAAGTGTGACTGCAGGGACCAAGGGAATACTCCTGCTTCCCACATGACCAGGATATTTTCTAAATGTTGCCCTGCTTCTCCCATGGTCATACACAGAGAGGGCAGCATTGACTAACTTCTGCATAGAAGGCAGTGCTGAGGAACCTTAATTGAAGCACCCAGAAGCTGGGGGAATCTAAGGAGGAGGAGTTGACACCAATCATCTTCTTGTCTGCACAGAACCTGGAAGTAGGGCATGGAACTCTTACGCTGGGATGGCAGTGTTTTGAAGGTAAGTGCGAATAGTTAACTTTCTGCTTCTCATAAGGCAACTTTTGATAAAATACATATGGATATACTCTACCAGAGAACTGGACAATTCAGCCATAGGCACCCTGAATATATCACCAATGTCCCTACTGTTTATACATTGGCTGACCCCCTGAGATTGACATATAAGTGGAAGTGTGAGCTGCCATTGTCCTAGGCTCTATGTTCAGGCATAGAAGCCATCTAGCAGCACCAGCTGTGAACAGTTAGAATTCTGCATGAGTGTGCACCCTGGATGCCTGTGGACATAGATTGTGGCTACCAAAACCACAAAGGTATAATGCATCTTTAAGAAGGTAAAGCCTATGATTATCAGGGACCCCCGTTGTTTGGGCAGCAATCTTTATTTGAATTCACTATTTTCTTAATCCCCTACAACAGATAACACCACTAACTAACTGTCCCACAGTCTCTTTTATAGCAGGTGTATGTTCAGCAGCAGAAGAGGTTCAGGTGAAAATAGAGCCTGATGTGCTCTGTGAAGGAAGGTGGACAGAAGTAGCATGGATAGCCTCATATCCTCCAGTGTCACTTGGTTAGCCAACAGTCATCCAGACCCTGAAGAAAGTGGCCTTGTTCATCACATATGCTCAGGAGGTGTCTACAGGTCAGGGATGGACATCAAGAGGCAGGGGTTAGATTAATATTTTTAGGGTAATATTTGCAGAATTGAGTGGGACTGTCTAATGGGAGTAGGTTATCAGTTTGTAGGGATTAGATGTTCTGTAAAGAGTGGTGATGGCTACATGACACTATGAATACACCCAATGCCCCTGAATTGCACAAGTTAAAATGACCATATCCTAACCTTTTCACCAGTGTACTGAAGATATACAGCAGAAAAAATCAGAAATTCATAAAAATGAAAAGATACCATCTTAGGAAGAAAATGTCTGCCCTGGGGCTAGAGCTGGCACTGGATGACTCTCAGGAGCTGACATTAAATGATTTCCAGAGCTCATGTGAACTGCATGGCTGACTGGGTCCTTCACTGGCATGGACTCTGTACAGTTGCAGAGAAGGCTAAAGCTCCACTGAAGCTGACATACCTAATACTAGACTTGGTTTATAAATGGAGCTCATTTTAATAAGGATGCACAGTAGCAGAACTGACTATAACTACATGCATGAATATAGCTACTGTGCTGTCATGGGTTCTTCTCTGCTGTTGCTGCTGCTTCATAACTCACTCTAGCTTCTGATCTGCAGCTAGAAATGGTTGTGGACTAGATCTAGTTCTATGACTATTGGATGTAATAACAGAAATGCCTATACCTGTGGCTGGCTTTCATTTTGTCACTGCTTCTGTACCCTGATCTTGCCCTTGCAGGGTTTGTGCTGGAAATAGAACTGGTGACAGAACACTTCTGTGAATGTGGTTGATGACTGTGAATAGTACCATTTAAATTATTGAAAAATTCAATTTTGGTTTATGTAAAAATTACATTAAACAAAGTCTTAGCCAGGTATGGTGGTGCAAACCTGTAATCCCAATGACTTGGGAGGCTGAGACAGGAGAATTATAAGTTCAAATCCAGCCTCAGCAATGTAGCAAACCCATAAGTATCTTATTGTGACCCTGTGTCAAAACAAAGCAATAAAGAGGACTGGGAATATTTCTTAGTGCTTAAATGGCCCTGGGTTCAATTCCTACTATAAAATATATTAGTCAAAATGTAATAAATTAAAAGAAATTTGGGAGCTAGAAATCTTGCTCAGTGATTATGGTAATTTCCTGCCATGTGTGAGGACCTGGGTTTGAACCTCAGCACCACAAACCACCTAAATGTCAGGAAAATAAAAAGCCAGATGAAAAAATAATGAGTACAGCCTATGAATCAGGAGCTTAATTTCCAGACCTTCAAAAATGAAAGAAAATCTGCAGACAAGAAACTGTCATTTTGGATTTTTCATTCCTAAGTTGGATATCATCTCCCTTCAATGAAAAAGACTGCTCACTTGGCTAAGACTCAGGGATCAGGTCCTATCCAATCAAAAACACTTGGTGAGTATAGCCATTCAAACTGGAGTGAGGTGACATCTCACAGTAGATTTAATTTGCATTTCTCTAATTGTTAGAGATGTTGAGAATTTTTCATATATTTGTAGATGATTTGTTTTCATCATTTGAGAAATGTCCATTTAGTACTTCTGATCCTTTATTTTTTCAGAGAGAGAGAAGGACAGTGAGAGAAAAAGAGAATAACCATTTTTACTTTTGCATCTAGTCTTGTTTTTCCAATACTTATTTGTGTTTGTGATGCTTGGAATTGAACTCAGGTCATTGCACATGTCAGGCATTTGCTTCAACTTCTGGGCCACAGCTCCAGCCCCTGGATTATTTGAATTTTTGGGGGGTTAATTTTTAAAAGTTCTTTACATATCCTGGATATTAATGCCCCATCCAAGGTGCAAGATGCAAAGTTTTCCACAATCCACATTCTATAGGTTCTCTCTTCATGATGTTGTTTCCTTTACTATCCCATTTACTGATTTTTTTCTTTTTCTTCTTGCACTTCAGAGAACTTATTGAGGAATTCAATTCCTGAGTTCATGCTGGAGTGTCAAGCCTGCATTTTCTTTTAGTAGGTGCAAGATTTCTGGTCTATTTCTTTCAGTCTTTCATTCATTTTGAGTTTAGTTTGCTCCAGAGTGAGAGGTAGTGATTGAGATCCATTTTACTATATATGGATTTCCTCTTTTACCCAGAAACTTTTGTTAAGAGAGACACTTTTCTCCAATTTTTTTGGCTCCTTTGTTGAGTATGAGGTAACTGTAATTATGAGGGTTTGTCTCTGCTCCTTCTATTCCATTCCATTGGTCTTCATTTCTGTTTTTTTCCCAGTACCATGCTGTTTTGGTTACTATATCTCTCTAGTATAATCTGAAGTCTGGTACTGTGATGCCTTTAGCTTTGCTTTACTCACTAAGGATTGTTTTGACTATGGTGGGTCTCTGATTTTTTCAAATGAATTTCATGACTGCTTTTTCTTTTAATTCTGTGAAGAATGCTGTTGGAATTTTGATGAGTGTTGCATTGCATCTGTATATCACCTTAGGTAATATGGCCATTTTGATATTAATTCTACTTATCCAAGAAAATCGAAGGTCTTTCAATCCTCTAAATCTTCTTCAATTTCTTTTTTAAAGTTCTATACTTTTCATTGTAGAGGTCCTTTACCTCTTTTCTACAATGATTCCCAAGTATTTTTGAAGCTATTGTGAGTGTAGGGGTTTTCCTCATTTCTTTCTCAGTAAATCCATCATTGAAATAAATAATTGATGTGTGAGTGTTGATTTTGTAACCTGCTCTCATGCTGAGCTCATTTATGAGCTCTGGAAGTCTTCTAGTGCAATTTTCTGGATCTTTTAGTGTGCAGTAAGTATTGCTATGAACTGGTTTCTTCTCTCTACTTACTTATTTCTTACCTTTACCTTGAATCCTTGCTTTATTGTAAATATTAGTATTCACAATACCACCTGAGGTTAGGGCTGCAAAATCCACTAGTAGTCCACTTCTCTGTCACCCATGTCTTCACTAATCTTCAGCAATAGCCACTCTATTCTTCTAATACTCAACCTTGCCCAAGTATCATTCTCTGAAACTCACCCTCTGTCTTTCTCTCCTATTTTTTTCTTTCTTTTTTTTAATTTTCTTTCTTTGTTCTTTGATTTTTATTACTTATTTTTGGTAATTTGGACAGTCTTACAGTAAATGAACAATCTGATTATTACTATAATCAAAGAATTAAAAGAAGACATAAGGAAGGAAATAAGAGAATAATTGCAGGAGCTCATAAGCCATTTTGTTAATGAGCTAGACATTCTAAAAGTACACAAAGAAAAGCTCTCAGAGTTGAAAAATGCAGTCAACCAAATTAAAATCTTAATGGAAGATATTTATACCAGATTAAACTCATAGAAAATAGAACTTCATCTCTTGATGAACAAACATCAATGAAGAGAGGCTGAGCAATTTTGAATGTAAGAGGATAGAAAAGAAAAAAAAAAACTTAAAGAGCATGATCAGAATTTCAAAGAAGTATGGGATAAGATAAGAACAATATCCTGAGAGTCATAGGAATAGGGGAGAACATAGACAAACAAACGAATGGCCTAAAGAATCTTCTCAATGAAATAGGCAAAGAAAATGTCCTCCATATTAGAATTGATCCAGAAATTCAAATTAAAGAAATCTATAGAACACCAAATAGACCTAACCAAATAAGAAACTCACCGAGACACATCATACACAAAATGAATAACGGTTAAATCATGGAAGGAATTTTAAAAGCAGTAACAGAAAATCACCAAATCACATTCAGAGGCAGACCAATAAGGATTATTGGAGATTTTTCAGATGAGACAATAAAGTCCAGAAGAGCATTTCAAATATTGAAAGAAAATAATTTTCAGTCAAAGATACTATATACCCTGCATAACTCACATTTAAGGGTGAGGGGGAAAAATACTTCCGTGATAAGAACATAAACACAAAATTATTTCTAAAGAGAATACTCAAAGTCAAACTTCAATCAGAGGTACATGCTATGAAAGGTCACATTGCCAGAGACCCAGAATCACATATCTATTCTAACATTGAATATGAATGGACTCAATGCCCCAATCAAAAGATTAAGTGACTAGATAAAAAAACAAAATTAAAGAATATTCTGCTTACAGGAGAAATACCTCAGAGCCTAAAATAGACACAGATTCAAGGTGAAAGGTTGGCAAAAATAAACCTACCAGGCTCATGGCCCAAGGACAGTCAGTTCATATACATAATAGGGCCTTCAATACAAATTCAAAACATAACTCATGTCTTGAATTTTAGTATATAAGCCCCAATTAAAGAAACAGTGTTGTTCATCCATTTTTCTCTGTTGGGCATCTCAATTTCTCCAGTTTGTAATTCCAGAAATAATAAGTGCACAGCACTGTGGATTATGGCAATTGTAATACTGTACCTCATTCATCACATTTCCTCAACCAAAGCACCCAAAATCATAAATACTGATGATACATTTAATGAACAAATGAGTACATATTTTCCTGTTGTAGATGTTTATGCATTGTCCAGGGGCTGGAGCAATAGGTCAGCAGTGAAGCACTTGCCTGGCATGCTGGAGGACCTGGATTCAAACCCAGAACCACACACACAACTAAAAAGTGTGGGACAAACAAGTCAGATGGAAAAATAAAGTTGATTCTCTCTTCCTTCTACTTTCTCTCCTCTGTTTAAAAGTAAAGAATATATGCATTGTCCAGGGTCTATTTCCATACACATCTAGGTTCCCCTCACCTCAAATATATCTGAACTAGGGCAGTGCTCTGTGGTGTGTGGGCTGGGGGGCATGGTGGGATGTGGGGGCAGCCTGACTGGGTCAGGTGTGGGTGCGGTGATGAGCTCCCTAAGTCCAAGGTGACCCAAGGTAAGGTGAAGCCCAGGCAGTGCCCAGTAGGAGCAACCTCCTTCAGCAAGCTGGAGGCCTTGGACCTGCCACCCTCTTTGGCATCCCCTGCCTCCCTGCCCTCCTCACTCTCCTTGGCCTCCTTGGCACGTTCCCTGGGCAACTTCATGGGTCCCATTCTCACGATGCTGTTCATGCTATCACACTTTAGCTCAGAAGCTGCCCCCAAAGACCACAGTTCCACAGCTGCTTCCCACATGGCCCATGCTGTCAGGCCCACCAAGGCCTGGCTCTGCCCTCCACCCACCTGTGCCCTGCCCTGCTCACATCCCTGCCTCTGCTGCCCTCAGCACAACCCTCTGCCCCCTGCCCTGTACACCCCTGCTCCCCACTCCTTCACCCCATATCTTGCCCTCTGCCCACCTGCCCCCTGCCCTGCCCACAGACCTAACTTCTGCTGGCCTCCACTCAGCCCTCTACCCCCCTGCCCATAATCACTGCTACCTAGCCAGAGCCTGGAGTGGTGGGTCCCACAACATACCCTTCACAAACTGCATGCTGAAGGGGCCTGGCATCACCAAGCCCTTTCCAAAATAACTGGCACTGGGCCAGTAACATGCAAGATGGCCATCACCCTAGCCTGAACCCAGGGATCATTCAGGAAACTTCCCACAGGCCCAAAGCAAGGTCACTAAGCAGCTGATGCACCTGGTGGGGGCCCTTTGGACCCTAGAGTACTCCCTCAGCATAGCTGTAAGTTCAAGAGTATTGTGTCAAAGAATGTACAACAGTATCCTGGAAATTCCCAATATGATGCTCAGGATTTTCTGTTGTGGCCTCTGACCTGAGTTCATAAAGACCTCATTCATGCTTGAAAGCAGAGTGGCCAGCCTCCTCTGAAACCTCATCCAGAGACTGAAGTCATACCTGAGGGACCGTCTTTTCTCACTGTTTTGAAATCTACTGACTTGGGCCCTTGTTGGAATCTATTGACTCCAGACCCTTATCAGAAAAATCACACCCTACTAAAAGTCCCATTTTAAATAGAAAATTCAAACCTTGGTCCCCTTTCCCCTGTTTCCTTCTAGATCTACCCCAGGATGTAAGTAGCAGGTGGGTCCCAGACTCCTCTGAGCCCCCTCTGTATGTTCTTCCTGTATAAACCTGTGTTACTGTCGAGTCCCTGCTCTCCTCTCTTTCCTTTATTTTGACTCCTTCCTTACATAATGTTTCCAAAACCCTGGAAGGGAAGATTGAGCTATTATGCTCCCTCCCATACTCCTCCTTCTAATTCTGCCTTACTCTTTGTGTATCCATTCTTACTTTCCCTTCATCAAGATTTGATATTCAGAGTACCCTCCAATATAGCTAAGTGGGAGCCAGTTTGCAACCAAAGATCAAACCCCTCCCAGTGTGAGATTTTTGTGCCTTAATGCTATGTAAATGGAGTAAAAGCCTTTCTGAGATACTTATGGTGTCCTTTGGAAGTCTCATTCTTATCTCTCCCCTCTTTCTGTCAAGCGAGACCTCCAGATCAGAAACTCATTCTCCATTTTGTTCCCACATGCAAACCAGTCATACTGATCATTTCACTTGGTCTCTTGCAGAGGTGCCCTGGAAGAGACTTGCTCTCACTTCTGGATGCTGGGGATCCTCACCTTTGAATTGGAGTTGTAGATGTCCTCTTTCTCCTAGGTGATCCAGCTCTGCCACTGGATGGCAAGGTGTAAATAGAGAGTACTTTTTTCCTTCTGTCAACTCTGATACACCTCTCCATTACTCAATGACCCAAATGTGGAATTTGGGTTCTTTGAATCAAAAAAACTAACAGGTCATGATAATTTCCTACAAAGAAAGGAAAAGTGGCTCATCTGTGCCTTCCCTTCACCTCAACCAGATCTCTTTATCTTCCTGTCTCTTTTTCTCCCCACCACCTTTCACTCCAATAGCTCCCGTAAGGACAATTCACATTCCTGGACATCATATCTACCACCAGCCAAAAGTTACTGGGTGAGTGACTCCCTCTGACTCTTCTGGATTCCTGGATTTCTCTCCTTCTGAGTCCATGGGGGCCTTCCTCAATCCGTCTTGTCTAGCAAGGGCCAGATCCCATGGAATCTACCCTGAGACAAATCTTTGGCATGCCATCCCAAACACATTCAGACCCTGGGTCTCCAAGACAAAATCAAACATGAAAGACTGGTGTTACAAGCTGGAAAAAAAGTTACTGCCCTAAAAATGGCACATTTGACTGACAAATTCACAGAGATCATTAAAAACACTCCACCACATTGGTGAATAGTTCAAGGCTTTCTATGTCCAGGCCTCCACTCCACCTCATACCTCCAGTCCAGATCTACTCTCTGCCCAAAATACTCAACTTTTCACATTATTCTCTTCAAGGTAGGAGAACTGGGAGGTCTTTGGGAGATCTTCTTCCTTTCTATTATTCTAAATCATGTTACTTTTCTCTGTCTGATCATGCGTCCATGGACAGGATCAAATTTTCAAATTTACAAAATAAACCAGCCAGCTACGCTCCATGTTACAATTAGAGAGATTCACCTGGGATCTTTGGAAGGCTGAGTGAATGACATGGACAATTGTTCTATCACTTTTTTCCAGGAGTTCTCTCCTCCATTTTGTACACATTGGCATTCTATTACCCATTTTCTATTAAAAAAATAAAACAAAACAAACCAAGGACCCTGTCAGCCATGTGACTTCCAGATTGAATACTCAGATGAAAGGCTTTACTGATGTTAGACTTATCAATTGCTTTCTACCTTAGCATAGAGAATGTTAATTGATCTTTCTTCAGTTCCCTCTCACAGTAATCCATTCAATCAAGAAATTGATGTCTCTCTTAGTATCACCCCAATACTCTGGTCAGGGATAGTCCCTGGTGTGAAGGCAGGTGCTGTAGAGATGCCCAAAAGTCAACTGATCAGACACAGAAACTCCATGTCCACTTATTTTCCTTTTATGGCTTCTGACTTCTTGGTATAGGGAACCCTTAGCAGCTCCTTTGATAACAGGCAGAGATAACTTCTTAGGGTAATCTAAGGACAGCTATGGCAGAATCCTACCCATCAATCTACCAGTGAGTGAGTTGCCCCTTTCTACTTTTTTGTCTTATAGAAACTTCCCCCAGTTTTAGGGTGTTGTACCCAAACTGAGATAAAGACTTTCCAGTCACTCACATAAAAGTCAAAGGAGCTTTTATTGAGCTGGCCAGTGGTGACTGCTCTGAACCCACAACATCAGGTCTCAGAATGATGCGCCTTCTAGCTGTGTAGCAGAGCTTAAAAACGATAGGACCAAAACCCCCTGGAACTTACTGATACTAGTCCTGTTGCCAAGCAAGCAAGCTGAATACAAAAACAATGTTTGAAGCTAGCAATTGGGGTGAAATGTACTATTACATCATTGTTCAACTCAGACTGGGTAGGTGAATTTTTCAGTAAAATAGTAACCTATTTTAAGTACGTTAAAAATTGCTTCATTGTAATGGAGGGGAAAACACGATATGGAGTCTCTTTGGTTCTAACATTCCCCACTGGTCTTATGGGAGGATACCAATCTTCATATTTATATGTTACTTTCTCCCACATCAGTGGTTAGTCTTTCATACTGGGTGTGTAAAACCATAAGCTTAACAGAGTGTATCCCTTGTTGGAGGTAGTGGCTGGCACAATGATGACACAGAGCTACAAGTAGGATTTCTACTATGATTATAAGGGGTCCTGCTATCCTATCAATCAAGGTCATAAGCTACAGAGAGCAGGAGAATAATTTCTTGTACTAACTTTCTTCATTTTGGTTCCTAGTATTGAGGGGAGCTCTCCCTAAGGCTGTGGATCCAGCTACTCCTATTCCTGTAAGTAAGGGCACCAGGATAGGAGCCGCTCTTGGATATCATTTTCCCCTCAGTTTTCCTTAGTTCCAATGTAAATAGGGGCTTCTGCTGAGTTAAATGAGGACTGCTCGGGGTGCTCACCAGCATAAACATCATCAGTCCCTTTTGAGTCTTATCTTGCAAGGATCCACAGAGATTTGGATGGTCCATGTCTTTGATGCCAGTTCAAGTTCTGGGTCTGAGGCAGCTTTAATGTGAGTCCAATGAATCCAGGTGCTTTTCCCTGTAATGTTTATAGCTGTTAGAGTGGTCAGGATCACTGTCAAAGGACTGGTCCAACAGGGTTCAAGAGAAGAAGTCGGCATCTTCTTAACATAGACTAGATCTCCAGGCTGAAAAGAATGTAAGATTTGTTTATTGTCAGGATCTAAAGAATAAGATTTTCCCAGGGTTTATTTTATATATTTAGTCATTGTAAAGCCTGTAATGGATAAAGGAGTATGGGGAGGTCAGGTGAGCATTATTGTATTCAAACAGACTGGCAATAGTGGGATCCCATTTTCTGAGGTCACCATTTTTTATCTGCCTACAGAAAATCTATCAATATCTCCTCTGAAGAGGCCCCTGACTGCCTTTGGGGGAAAAGAGTGATGACCATTTTGGCTATGACCATGGTGACAGTGGGGCATTGGCTGTGGGAGTCAGGGAAACTCTCCAGAAAATCTATCTGGAGGGCCTCGATAGAAGTTGGGAGGCAGCTGCATGGAGGGTTGTATTTCCATGACAACCTGGTGCTTAATGAATTCTAGGCATCTCATGCATCAGTGCAGTCCAGAGGTCCATGGTGGTGGCAGTTCACAGGTGACTGGACATGGTGTACACAGGGGAGGGATCATGCTAGAACAATAAACAATGCAACCAAACATTATTTTCTGAAATCAATACAAAGCAATCAGTGTTATCAACCAGCCTTTGAAGACCTTGAAGATAGTAACCTACTAGAGCTTAGGATGTGGTCTGATATGCCATTTACTGGTTAGTGGAGGCCATAAATGGCTTTAGAAATCCTAGTAGAGTTGCTAGGAACACATTTAATTTTTAAAATGGTGTAGGTGTCCTCTTGAGTTGCGGAATGCCATCTGATTTTTGTAAGGTAGCTTAAATATTAGAACTAAACAATTATACTAGAGAAAAATAGATTCACTTTACACACATATGAGGTTAGGAAAATTTGGTGGATATTAAACTGAATTAAAACAAACTTGTGACTCTGGTAGTGTATTCTGTAACACTTTCTTTATAACCTCCCAGTTTTATTTACCTGTGGGAAAAATCACATGGGTATACATTTTGAGTTTAGTGTCTTTTCTTTTAAATGTCCATATATGCTTGTGCTTTGTTTGTAACTCTCCTGCCAGGTGTTTAAAATCAAGTTATTCAAAACTTACTTTTTGGCATATGTATTCCTAGGTCAGCACAAATTCCTCAGGAGACCACGCTCAGGGACATGTGAGAGCTGCTTTGCTCTTTTAGCCTTCTTTTACTGGTGCTGCCATCTGCTGTGATGGTTCAGGTCCTTGCTGACAATGTGTGGCTTCCCTTGGAGTCATTAGGGATATTTCCCTTTCCAAAGACCCTTCTCTTTGAAGACTTTGTACCAGTTGGCTAGAGAAGTCCCTTTATCCCTTGAGTTTTCACTAACCAAACAGGGCAAGGGCCAAAATATTGATTTATCTTTAACCCCTTAACTTTCTTAACTTTGGTATCCTGGTTTTGGTGTTAAACATCCAGCAGACTACTTTTATTAGACCTAAAGTAGGAGTGCTATGTTACTGTTTTGTAATTCCATGATGATGTGTTTTTTCAATGCCTCCCTAAGATTTTTGAGAAAGCTGGTAGGGTTCTCCTGAGTCTATATAAGTATTAGTTGACTCACAGCCTTATATCTCAAACATAAATAAAAAAGAGAGCTCTTTATTATTTTTTAAAAATAAAAGTTAAAATTTTATCCCAGTGTAAAGAGTCAGTTTATTTGCATACAATGCTGCCCTGTTTTACACCTTAAAACTTTTATACACTTGGAAGATATGAATAAATCTAATACACAACAAAACATGTATTAATTACACATATGTCCTCATCAGTGTTTGAAGTTAGTATTATATCTTATCTGTCCTGTAGGTGATGGTGAGTCTCAACTCAAGTTTTTCTGTTAGAAGTAGTACTTCTGGAAAGTACTAATAGGCAACAGTTTTAAAGTTTTACATGGAAAGTATAACAAGGAATTAGCAGGAGTAAATAAAGTTGATTCTACTTTGGAACCATAAAGTGAGAGGCTGAGTCTTAGCTCAGGCAAGGTAGAGCTCTTGAAAATTATAACATGTTTTATTTTTGTAGCTGATCTTTGCCTCTTAAAAGCATTTTATAAATTTCTCATGTATTATTTCTGGAGTCTTTCTGACTCCATGTAGGAAACAGTGTTAATGATCAGAAAATGTCAAAGCAAACAGATATAAGTCAGCCTTTCAAATGGTGATTTGGCCCTACTATGTCAGATACAATATATATGAGAGCACTTATTGGTTACCTTGCATGTAAGAACTTATATAAGATTTAGACAAAGCTTGAACACTGTTTTTTTATGTATTCTTTTTTAATTGAGAAATTTATTTGTTGAACAATCATACAAATTTTAACAAAATATATAGTGTATATCCATTCTGAAAATTGGATTTACCCCCCAAGAGTGCCCCCCAATTACGCACCCTTATCCCTCCCTTCCCCTTCCGAAAACATCACTAAAAAAGTAATAGGTTGTGTAACATTACATGATATCTGGATTTAACACCTGATATTAGACTACTTCTCTTAATGGCCAGGGTCTATTTCCAGCCTCCAGACAGGAGTGAAGACATTCAACCCTTGGTTTTCTGGGTTATGCTGATTTCACTTAGCATAATTTCTTCCATAGCCATCCATTTACATTCAAAGGCTGCAATATCATTGTTTCTAATTGCTGTGTAAAATTCCATGGTATATATGTACCACGGCTTTTGGATCCATTCATCCAGTGAGGGACATCTGGGTTATTTCAATGATTTAGCTATTGTAAAATGAGCTGCTATGAACATAGATATTGTTGTGTCACTATAATGTGTTGATTCTAAATCCCCTGGAAAGAGACCCAGGAGTGGAATAGCAGGATCATATGGTGGTCTCATCCCTAATTTTTCGAGGATTCTCCACAATGCTTTCCAAAGGGGCTGTACCAGTCTGCAGATCCACCAACAGTGTGTTAGTGTGCCTGTCTCTCCACAGCCCCTCCAGCAACTATTATTGTTAATTTTCTTCATTTTTGCCATTCTGACTGGCCTGAGGTGATATCTTAATGTAGTTTTCATTTGCATTTCTCTGATTATTAGTGTTGAACACTGTTTTTATTGAGAAATTTATTTGCTGCACGATCACATAAGTTTTTGACAAAATAATATCATATGAATATAGATTCTGAAGATTAGATTTACCCCCAAGAGTGCCCCCCATTATGCACCCTTATCCCTCCACTCCCCTTCCCAAAACATTTCTAAAAATTTATTAGGTTGTATAACATTACAACTTATCTGGATTTAAAACATGATAATGGACTACCTTTTTCAATGGCCAGGGTCTAGTTCCAGCCTCCAAAGATGAGAGAAGATACTCTACCCTTGGATCTCTAGGTTATGCTGATTTCATGCAGCATAATTTCATCCATAGACATCCATTTACCTTCAAAGACTGCAATATCATTATTTCTAATTTCTCTGTAAAATTCCATGTACCACAGCTTTTGGATCCATTCATCCAGTGAGGGACATCTGGGTTGTTTCCATAATTTTGCTATTGTAAATTGAGCTGCTATGAACATAGATATTGCTGTGTCACTATAATGTGCTGATTCTAAATCCCCTGAAAAAAAATACCCAGGAGTGGAATAGCAGGATCTTATGGTGGGCTCATCCCTAGTATTTTGAGGATTCTCCACTCTGCTTTCCAGAGGGACTGTACCAGTCTGCAGCTCCACCAACAGTGAGTTAGTGTGCCTATCTCTACACAACCCCTTCAGCATCTATTATTATTTTCTTCATTTTTGCCATTCTGACTGGCATGATGAGATATATTAATGTAATTTTCATTGCATTTCTCTGACTACTAGTGATTTGGAGCACTTTCTCATGTATTCATTGGCTTGATAAATGTCCTCTGTTGAGAAGTTTCTATTTAGCTCTTTGCCCATTTATTAATTGTGTTGTTTTGTGTTTTTGTAGTTGAGGTTTTTGAGGATTTTGTAGATTCAAGATATGAGTCCCCTGTCAGAGGAATCATAGCCCATGATTCTCTCCATTTCCATAGGAAACTTCTTGACTCTTTTGGTTGTTTCCTTGGCAGTACAAATGCCTTTTAGCTTTATGGCATGCCATTCACTGATTTTTGACTTTACTTCCTTCACTTTTGGAGACATGTTGAGAAAGTCTTTGCCTAATCCCAAATGCTGAAGTGTTGGACCTAAGACAAATGTCTTCCATCAGTTGCAAGGTAGCTGGTTTAATTCCTAGCTCCTTGATCCATTTTGATTTAATTCTTGTGCAAGGAGAAAGATATGGGTCTAATTTCAACTTTATGCAAGTGGTTGTCCAGTTTGTCCAGCACCATTTTTTGAAGAGGCTATCTCTCCTCCATGTAATATTTTGCCCCCCCTCTTTGTCAAAAATCAGATGTTTAAAGATTTGAGGGTTTGTTTCAGGGTCTTCTATTCTATCCCATTGGTCTTCTTTCCTATCTTGATACCAGTACCATGCTGTCTTTATTACTACAACTCTATAGTATAGTTTTAGATCTGGTATGGCAAAACCACCTGTTTCGTCTTTCTTGCTTAGTAATGTTTTGGCAATTCGAGGTTTCTTACTGTTCCAAATGAATTTGAAAATTTAATTTTCTATGTGTGTAAAGAATGATATAGGTATCTTTATAGGGATAGTATTAAATCTATATAGAGCTTTCGGTAGAATGGCCATTTTTTATTAAAATTCTGCCTAACCAAGGGCATGAGACAACCTTCCATCTTCTTAGGTCATCTTGGATTCCATTCTTCAATGACTGATAATTTTCATTGTAGAGATCTCTGATTTCCATTGTAAGGTTAATTCCCAAGTATTTTATTTTTTTCGAAGATACTTTGAACGGGACTGATTTTCTGATTTCTTCATCAGTCCTATTATTATTAGTGTATAGGAAAGCTATTGATTTATGGATGTTGATCTTGTATCCTGCCACTTTGCTAAATCTGTTTATAAGTTGAACACTTTTTGATTGTAAGAGAAATCTTAGTTCTATTTCATTGTGCCAATTATATTTGACCCTTTCTAAAATCTGCATTCTGACACAATACTTATGAAACTTTCAATGTTTCTATGCATTTTAAACAAATGTAAATCAGGTTTAAGATGAACAATGTTTAAAAGACAGCATTTGGTTAGTTTCCCTGCTTAAACTATGTAACATATAGACAAAAGCTTGAAAATTTATTTCTTAGATTTTAGTCATATGTGTCTAGAATGTCAACAATGATATCGTGAAATAGCAATTGCTTATTTAACCACTTGTAAAATAATCATTTGAGGCTTTAAAACAGGTACAAACTCTAGATTTAGTTTCTGTAATAACACTTAACAGATAAAAGAAATCATCTTGATGAGCATACCAATGTTTTAAGAAACATTGTTAAAAAAAATAGATTTTGCCTGATCAGTATATCTTTCCCAGTTGTTGATTCTTCCCTAGATTTTCCAGTTGCTGATTTTTCCTAAATATACATTTAGAAACAATCCTTATGAAATGTTCAAATTTCCCAATTGCTCTTAAGGTGAAATACTTTGTTTTATATAAAAGTCAACAATTGAAACTTTTGTACTCCTTGAATACCTGTTACACCTACTAGAATTTTATACCTGTTAGAATTACACCTGTTAGAATTTTAATTTAACAATTTAACTTTTAGTGAAGATTCAGATACAACATCTTAAATTCTGCTATTTACAAACAATTTATTTAATAGACCCAAATATGTATTGCCCTATAGAATCCAAGAAACCAAAAGCACCATAAGTCATAACAGCAGTAATCAAAATTTTTTTAGCAAGCATGCATAAAGATTAATCCCATTTCTGTTACCACACAAGTGTAGATTAATCAATACAAGCTGTTTTTTCCCTGTTGAAGAAAGATTTTAGAAGCAATGAATGTTACACTTAACATATATAGAACCCAATATTCAATTGAATGATCACCTAAAAATTCATGTGGGTTAGTAATTTCAAATATGTCTTTATTCCTGTTCAACCAATTTAAATTAAGCTTCTTTTATGTTTGAGTCACATGAACTGAAAATTATTTGGATCTTTTTTTTATTTGAGCTCTCATTTAAGCCAATGTGGCACCATGTTATACAACACATATGTAGAGAAACATTACAGGTGTGCACTTATACAGAAAATCAACAATAAACAGATTTGAGCCTCTCTGAATAATTGACCTTTTAAAAGATAGCAGTAAAAAAAACTGTTGTACTATTTTGAAACTCCTGAAAGTTATTAAGAAAGCAAGTTAACACTGATGGACAGGTGGTAAACTGATTTTTGTCCCATCTCTGAATCTCCATTCAACAATATTGGCACAAAAAGCAACACAGCAAAACAGTCACTGACAAATCAAACACCAATAATGGACAAAATACAGACAACAACAACCAGATTAGGCCACATAGGGAGGCCTACCAGGGGTCAGGAGCAATGCCTTACCCTGGGACTCTGTGTAAATGGCTGCATCCAGTTCTACCTTATCCCCCAGAAGAGTCGTTGACTCGCCAGACCAGATTTAAAGGTGACTTTGTCTGGGAACCTCCTTGTGGGCTGTGTCCATCCCAGGAGTGAGGCTCAGGCATTTCTCTGAGGACTGTCCCTCTGCTCCTTGAGGGAGTCCAGTGAGGCACAGCAGGAGGTCAATTTTGGTGAAAGTGGCTGAGAGAAAGTACATCTTCCTGGGTCCTCAAATATTGTACCCAAACTGAGATAAAGACACACCAGCAACTCACATAAAAGCCAAAGAAGCCTTTATTGAGCTGTCCAGCACTGACCACTCTGGACCCATTACATCAGGTATCAGAATGATGTGCCTTCTAGCTGTGTAGCAGAGCTTAAAAAGGGTCAGACCACAACCCCCTAGAACTTCCCATTATTAGTCATGTTACCAAGCAAGCAAGCTGAATACAAAAGTAGAATGTTTTCAGGTAGCATTGTTCAACCTGGAATGGGGTGGTGAGTGTTTCAGTAACCTAGTAACCTATTTTAAGTATGTTAGAAAGTTGCTTCCTTGTAATGGAGGGGAAAACACAATAATGAGTCTCTTTGTAGCTGACAACCAGAGAGATAGTTATGAATTTTGAGAACATTAAAATAAGATAATAATTCTAAAAATGGGCCCACTGTGCTTTCTTTTCCAAAAGGCACTTTACCTGAAGGGAGCTTGCTTGATTTAAGTGAATAGGTTGTGTAACATTCTCAGCAAACCACCTGTTATCTGTGGAGGAAATACAGCCTAAAATAATGTTAATAGCAGGAATCCAAGTTATCCTGAAGAAGATTTTTGAGACCAGATCCTGAAACTCAAGGTAGTTAAGAATAATTCCTCTTAACCAGAATCCAATTACCACCAGTTACCATGGACCAAAGTGATCTAGAATTACCCTGGCTGTAAGGACTAGAAAGTCTAGTGTCATCATGCTGTCAGTCAAAAGTTGAGGTGGGTAATTGGGGGGGGCACTCCTAGGGGTAATTGCAATATCCAGAATATATACACATTTTATATTATTTTGTTAAAAACTTGTATGGTTGTTCAAAAATAAAAAATTTAAAAAAAATGTTGAGGTGGGGGACTGGAGCAGTGGCTCAGCTGTTGCTGCACTTGTGTATACATGAATTCCCAAGCACTCTGTATATAATTAAATTTCAGAGCAATGAAAGCCACAGGCAAAACTAAATAAAAAATTAATCCTCTTTCTCTCTATCTCTCTGTCCCTCTCTAACAACAACAAAAAAAAGTTGCAGTGGACCTGCTCAGGATTCTCTGTAATCTTCTCTGGGATTCCCAGTAAAACTGGAAGGGCAGGAGAGGCAATATCTGAATAACTTTTGCTTACATCAAGGAACACTGAGTCTTCTAAATGTGTATTTTTATATAAATTATTGGTAAATATTAAAAGTAGTTTAAGACTGATTTGTTTCTGGGTCTTCACCAAAAGCACTCTTACTTAGAGTTAAAATTCTAACAGGTGTAATTTTATATACAAAGATTACAAAATATTTCATCATGCTTCAATTCAAGTACTGTAACTAGCATATAATATTTGATCTATTAAGGTGGTTAAATGAAAAAAATCAGACAATTTTATAAGGATTATGTCAGAATGCAGTTTTAAGAAAGGGGTCAGCAAGTAAGAAACAGATATAAAAGTTTAGAGGTAGGAAATATATTTTGGTGTGGAAATCAGAATGAAAGAAATGTTTTTGGATGAAAAAGTAGAGTGTTTAAGTAAGCTGCAGAAGGTTTGTGGAGGGTAAATCTCAAGTCTGTGTGGGATTAAGCTGAATGTAATTGGCACAATCACTTAAACTTATTTAAAATTTTTCTGAATGACAAATAAATGTTCAAGCTTTGTCAAATTTTATGTAAAATTTTGTAAAATGACAATTTAAGTAGGTTTACAAGCAAGGTAAAAAAATTAGTGCTTTTTTGTGGCGGGCGGCACCCAGGGCCCACGCCACACAGGTAGCTTTAAGATGGCGGCTGGCAGCTGGCCCAACCAAGTCAGCTGACCTCTTGCTGTTCCTGGTTCTTGTGCTTGCAACATTTGACCATATAAGGGCAACCAAGAAGAGCCGGCAGCAGAGTTTTCTTCCTCATAGCAACAGCCTACGGATTGGTTCACTTTTACTATATAAGCAGTGTAACTTCCTAAATAAAAGTACAAGAGATCTCCACAAGCAACAAGAGTGTACACGTTGTTATTCCCACCTCACTGGTCGAGGAGATGACACTTTTTAAATATATTGTATCTGACATAGAAGGGCCACACTGCCATTTGAAAGGCTGGCTTATACCTGTTTGCTTTGATTAAGTTGTTTTCTAATATTCAGTTAGACCCCAGAAAGAATACATGAGAAGTTTGTAAAATGATTCTTTAAACAGGCTAAGATGAGCTTCAGAAATAAAACATTTTGCCTAATATTTGTTAATAGCCCTGCCTCACCTGAGTTAAGACTCAGCCTCTCACCTTATGGTTCCAAAGCAGTCTAGAATTAAATTTATTTAAAGTTAGGTTCAAAAGATATATTTTTGTTGTAAACAAACTCTAATCTCAAAATGAACAGAGTTCAAGCAATGATGTAGATGCATTCTGAAGGGATAGAAATGACACCATGCTGCCAGGTCACCGGAGAAGTTCCAATTTATTCAGAAATCAAACACACTTATATAGAGCCCAGTAGACCCAGTTGCCAGACACCTGTTGGGTATTGGGTAGACCCAGTTGTCAGGTACCTGTTGGGTGAACCCAGTTGCCAGGTACCTGTTGGGTAAACCCAGTTGCCAGGCACCTGGGCTGGGGCAATGCAGAAGAGAAACAGGAAGTACCTCATGGCCTTACATTCCCCCCTTTTCCTTCAATGGGAATGGGGTCACCGACTCTCTCTCTAACTACTTCCTGCTGACATGGGGTGGTGGGGGAGAGGGAGAAAGGTAAGGGAGGATGGCCATGATAAATTCCCAGAGTAAGTCTGCATATGCGGTGATCTCTTCCGGGGTGAAGTTTATGAAGGTTCCCTGAGCCCAGAGATCGGTGATCTGTTGTGTCCATTGAGAGTGAGTAGAAACAGGTGCCATCAGCCACAGGTCGTCTATGAGGGACTGTAGGAACAGTTGCCATCTATGTGAAGGATGGTTAGTCATGTCAGCAATTGGTGAGGAGTTCCCACGAGAAGCTAGTTGGATCTTCAGTGGCCAGGAACTGGTAATTCCTAAGCAGAAGCTGGTTGAAGGTTTGATTAGAAAATTTTCCTACCTGAGTCTGGAGGAATTTGATGAGGCAGGGAAGGAACAAGCAAGTTAGGATTATGATATATGTGGTCCTAAGAGGGGCCAGAGCCAAGTTAGGAAGGGGTTTTGAATAAAGGAAGAAAAAAGATCAGTCTTTGAGGAGGGTCGAAGGCTGGAGGCTAGGTCAGTGAGTTTAATGATACTTTGTTCAACCAGGCCGGATTCATTGATGTAGTAGCAACATTCCTCTCTTAGGAAGACACAAGTGCCCCCTTTTTCCATGGTCAGGAGATCTAAGGCTCTCCGATTTTGGAGAGTGACTTTGGTCAGGGAGGTTAGCTATCCCTGTAGGGAGGTGAGGGACTCCGCAGTGGAGGTGAGAGTCTCCTCAAGTTTGGAATTAATGTCTGTGGTGGCCCATAGAGAATGACCAAGCACTCCTCCCGCTAGGCCCATTGTGACAGCCGTGGAACACAGGGAAATGCCTACCATGATGGGAGGAAAGGCTGCTCGTTTTTGTTTAAGGGGTGGGTGAAGGAGGTAGGATACTTCCGAGTATGAATAGAGGGTGAGCTGAGGAATTAGTGTGATGAGAATACAGGGGGTGGAAGTATTGAAGGGAAGGGAAATAAAAAGGGTTCCATTATACCAGAAGAAGGCCCTGGTGGGACCAGGAGTGGAGGTGGTTAGTATGGAGTTAGTGTCACAGTGAGAGTGTGCTAGGCCAAGGTGTTGAGGGCCTGAGGAAGCAGTGGCGAGGGGGCAGGGTATGGTTGCTTTGATCATCGGTTTCCCACAAGGGAACCTTGTCTGGGAGGTTTAAGGGGTTAGGCGGGGCAGAAGAAGGGAGAGTGAATACACCAAGAAGGAGAGCCGCAAGGAGCAGTCGCATGAGAGAGGCACAAAGAAAACAGTCTACAGGAGAAATGGAAGGGATGGATTGGTTAAGTAATTTGAGGGTCTCCGAGAGGATATGTGTCCAGGTGTGGAGGGGCAGATTGGAGGTGGAAGAGCGGGACGGTGATTCAATGGCCGAGGAGAGCTTCTCTTCTTTATGTAAAATATCAGTGGAAATGTGAGTGATGGAGACGCCCACAGAAACATACTCTCGTGAAATGTGTATGGTTCCGCAGGGGGTGGAGGAATGTGAGTTGCAGTACCATGCACTAGTGATTCCCGTGGCCCAATGGTTGTCCCAGGGGTCCTGGATGTTGAGTGTATAGGATGATCCTGTCCAATATAGAATGCCTCTTTTTGTGGCTCGTGGATGACTAAATCCATCAGAGGTGTGGTGATGGCATGACCAGTAGGGGCAACCATAGTATGTAGTTGGCCACTTGGAGCAGCCCTGGAATGTTTGGTCATAAAGGAAACAGAGATAAGATTCGGAATGAGATGATTGTTGTAGGAGATGAGAGTGAGAAGACAGCTGGAGACTGATGGCATCTTGGCAGCCACTTGGAGAGAGTCAGCTGTAGCCACTAGTTGTGTGAGTTGAGTCTGTTGATAGGTATATGTCTCCCTGGCCTTGAATCTCCAAATGAAGGAGTGGGGGACTTGGGAGGACTTAGAGTGAGTAGGGCAGGGAATAAAAAGGAGGACAAGGCAAAGCCGGAAGGGATTCATGTTTCTGGGATGTAAGGTAAAGGTGGAGAGCGAGAGATGCGGAGTTTGAGGGGGTTAGTGGGATAAGGAAAGCACTGCAGGTGGTTTGAGGTTGAAGAACTCGAGTGACGCGATGGGTCCTCCGCCGTCGAGGGTGGTTGCTTTGTATATGGTTTTAACCTAGAAACATGAACCCAGGGTGTAACACAATTATTGGGCATAGTCAATTTAGCTGCTGTGGGGGTACAGAGGATGGCGGGGTATGGCCCCTCCCATTTAGGGGTTAGAGGGGTTTTCTGTCCAGGGGGATTGAGGAAGACCAATTGGCCTGGATGAAGGATGAGGCTATTTTGTGTTACAGTGGGATCTGGGAGTAGCCAATCTTGCTGTTTCCATAACTCTGCCCGTAAGGAGGATAATAATGGCAAGGACATGGCAGGTGGGATGGGGCCTGGGGCCGGGGAAATGCTGGGGGGTTTTAAAGGATGGCCGTACATGACTTCGAAAGGGGAAAGGTTTGTAGGTTTCCTCGGGAGGGCTCTGACCCTAAGTAATGCCAGAGGGAGCAGGCGAGTCCAGTCCTGGTGTAGCTCCAGAGAGAGTTTTGTTAGAGTGTCTTTTAGGGTTCTGTTTGTTCATTCAACTTTACCGACGCTTGTGGTCTGTAGGGTCAATGTAGGTGCCAAGGGAGGGAGAGGGATTGGGATAGTTTGTGTATTATTTGGGCAGTAAACTCAGGCCCATTATCAGATTGGATGGAGGAGGGCATCCCGAACCTGGGAATGATTTGAGAGAGGAGGAGAGATGCCACCATAGAGGCATGTTTGTTGGAGGTTGGAAAAGCTTCTACCCAGTCCGAGAAGGTGTCAACAAAGACCAGAAGGTATTTAATGCATTTAACATTAGGCATATTAGTGAAATCAACCTGCCAATCTGAGGCTGAGGTATGGCCTCTTGCCTGATGTGCTGGGTACGGTTTGGGCCTTAGGGGGGTATTAGAGTTGGTGCGTTGGCAGATGGTGCAAGAAAGGGAAATGTCTTGTAGTAGGGCTTTATCCATGGGAGTGAGAGGAAAGAAAGTTTGGAGGAAGTGAAATAGGGATTGGGGACTGGAATGAAATAGGTCATGAAGAAGACAGAAAAGAGGCATCTTGTCTTGTGTTGATAGAGATAAGGGATTATGTGTCGAAGAAGCAGTAGTGTCAGGAGGAGTCATAATTGGGAGGAGGACGTGGTGAGTTTTGGAGAGAGCTGCAGCCCAAGTGGTGGCATCCGCCTTTTGGTTTCCTTGAGTGATTAGGGAGTTGTCCTTTTGATGGGATTTACAGTGATTAATTCCCAGGAGTGATGGCATCTGAGAAGCCTCTAGAAGCTCTATGATGAGGGCTGAATTAGTTATTTGATTGCCCTTGGTGTTGAGTAAACCTCTTTCCTTCCATATAGCTGCATGAGAAAGAAGGATGTGAAAAGCATATTTGGAATCTGAGTATAAAGTCAGTTTTTTCCTTTCAGCCAGAATGCAAGCCCAGGTGATTGCAATGAGTTCTGCCTGTTGATTGGTAGTCCCAGGAGGTAATGGGTGTGACTCTATTACAGAATCCAGGGAGACTATTGTGTAGCCCACATAATGACGTTGGTCCTCTCTGAAAGAGGACCCGTCAGTGAACCACACATAGTCAGCATCTGCAAGGGGCCCTCAGAAATGAAAGAGTGGCATGGTATAAGGTTTTGGAGGGCTTTTAGGCAGTTATGAAGAG
The DNA here is from genome assembly GCA_004027875.1 of Aplodontia rufa. NCBI lineage: Eukaryota > Metazoa > Chordata > Mammalia > Rodentia > Aplodontiidae > Aplodontia > Aplodontia rufa. The sequence continues at coordinate 20,260 of PVKS010008359.1, read as the reverse complement.
GTGTGTCCCAGTGGGATGACAGCGGGAGTAGGGTGGCAGGATTTAATGGGGGACATGAAGAAAAGGAGATGTTAGGATTTTCCAGGAAGGAAGATAAGAGGGCTAGGAGTCGAGATGGTGGAAGTGACTGGAGGGCTTTATATGAAAGTAGGTCTTTAAGGTGATGCGGCGAAAGGACAGTGAGAGGTACTCCGAAGGTTAGCTTGTAGGCCTCCCCTTGTAGAAGATGTCCAGCCACTAGGGCTCTTAAACAAGGGGCCCATCCCTGCACCGTAGGGTCGAGCAGTTTAGAGAGGTAAGCAACCGGAGCAAAGGAAGAACCGTAGTTTTGGCCTAGGACCCCCACAGCTTGACCCCCATCTTCATGGACGTAGAGGGAGAAAGGTTGGGAAAGGTCAGGGAGGTGTAGTGCTGGGGCCTCCAATAATGCCCTTTTGAGTTTGAGGAAGGGACGGTGAGGATTGTGGAGCAGAGGTTCGGCAGGTTCCCCCTTGGACAAATCGTAAAGAGGTAGTGCCAGAAGGGAGAAGTTGGGGATCCAAGCACGGAAGTATCCAGCCAGTCCCAGAAAGGAGAGGATTTCAGCCTTGGACTTAGGTATGGGGAGTGATGAAAGGAGGAGTTTCCTGTCCATGGTAAAAGCCTTGGTGTGTTGGGAGAGTTGGAAGCCTAGGTAGGTGATGGAAGAGAGGGAGATTTGGGCCTTGGTGGGGGATGCACGGTACCCCTTTAGCGCCAGGAAATTGAGGAGCGAGGCCGTGTCCATTTGGGATTGTTGCCAAGATGGGCTGTAGAGTAGGAGGTCATCGACATACTGGAGAAGAGTGGAGTGAACATGAGAGTCATGGAAAGCCCTGAGGTCCTGTGCCAGAACCTGTCCAAATAAGTGGGGGCTATCCCGGAAACCCTGTGGAAGGACTGTCCATGTCATTTGTTGAGAGTGATGTGTGTGTGGGTCTGTCCATGTGAATGCAAAGAGGTCCTGAGATTGAGGATCAAGAGGAATGGAGAAAAAGGCATCCTTTAAATCCAACACAGAAAAGTGGGTGGAAGAGGCAGGTATCTGGGATAGGAGGGTATATGGATTTGGAACCAGAGGGTGAATAGGAATAACAGCTGAATTAATTAAGCGTAGGTCCTGGACTAATCGGTATGTTCCATTAGATTTTTTTACAGCTAAAATGGGGGTGTTAAAAGGAGAATGGGTAGGGAGGATGTATCCTTTATTAAGGAGGTCCATAATGATGGGTTGAAGGCCAAGAAGTGAAGTTGTATTGAGAGGATATTGTGCCTGGTGGATATATTTGGTGGGGTCTTGCAACCTAATAGTGACAGGAGAACACTGAACAGAAGAGGGGGAATCAATGTCCCAAACGCTAGTGTCCACAGGGCATATCAGTGTGGGAAGGGATGTGGATTGTGTATGGTCTTCCGCATTAGATAATAGGGCTAGGAGAAAGGGGGCAGTTGGTGATGGGGATAGCAGTATGGTAATGGAGACCTTTAGCAGGGACAGTAAGTCCCTACCTAAAAGTGGAACAGGGCATTGTGGCATCACGAGGAAAGAGTGGGAAAAGGAATAGTGGTTGCCTGGGAGGGAACAGGTTAGAGGAGGGTCTTATGGGGAAAGATCTGTTTCCCTCCTACCCCGACTATAGGAGAGGTGCTATGGATGGTAGGCCCCAAGAAATCCCTCAAGACAGAAAAAGTAGCTCCAGTATCGAGGAGGAAGGAAATGGGGCGACCATCCACCGTGATTGTAACCCTGGGTTCCCTCTTTGTGATGGACACTGTCAGGAAGGACCCAAGGCCCCGTCAATCTTCGTTGGCCAGCCCCACCACAGGCGGCGGTTGAGGTCAGGGAGTGTTTGATCCTCCACTCCTGCAAGTGAGGGGGCAATCAGAACCCCAATGACCTCGTTTTTTCATTTAGGGCAGGGAGTGGTGGGCTGCCAGGGAGAGGGACAGGCCTTTGACCAGTGCCCTTCCTTGCCACACTTAAAGCAAGCCCCCGGTGGGGGCTTGGTGGTGGGGAATTGGCCAGGGTTAGGTTTGATGAGTTGGGCTAACATTTGGAAGTTAGCTTGGTCTGCCCGTTGTTTGTGGCATTCCTTTTCCTCCTCGCGGTTATGGAAAACCTTAAAGGCTACCAATAAAATTTCGGTCTGAGGAGTGGCTGGGCCCTGTTCCAATTTTTTTAGTTTGGTTTTAATGTCAGGGAAGGATTGGGCCAAAAAGTATGTCATAAGGATGTGGCGGCCATCATCGGAGGAGGGGTTCAAGTTGGCGTACTGCTGAAGAGCCTGTGTAAGTCTATTGAGAAATTCGGAAGGGGTTTCATCCTGTTTTTGAATAACCTCCTGAAGTTTCTGAAAGTTGACCAACTTGCGGGCCACCTTTTTGAGACCCATAATCAAGCAGGAGGCAAAGCAGTCCCTAGCCTGGATGCCTTGAGCGGTATTGTAGTCCCAGTTACAGTCCTGTTCAGGTACAGCATGAGGGCCAGGAGGGTGTGTGGGATCAGTGCGAAGAGTGTCAGTGGCATGTGTTTGTGCCATGTCCCAGACGCAGCGTTGCTCCTCAGGAAGGAGGGTGTTAGCTAGAAGCATGAAGATATCGTGATGTGTGAGACTATAGGCTTGGAGGACCCATTGAACCTCCCTGATATATGTGGTGGGGTCCGTGCTGTAGGAGCCCAGTTTTTTCTCCAGTTGGGTCAAGTCAGCTAAGGAAAAGGGCACATGGACGCGGATGACACCCTCAGCACCTGCGACCTCATGGTGGAGGGTGGAGGCGGGGGTCCCCTGTATAGGGAGGGCTATTGGTTTAGAAGAGTTGGGAGGTGAAGGAGACAGAACGCATGGGGTGGCTGGAAGTGCGGGAGCAGAAGGGGGAGGAGATCTGTATGGGGGTGGTTCGTCGGTCAGGTCGAAAGGTGGATCAGCAGGAGGTTGGGAAGGGGTAGGTGGCTTATAGGCTAATAGGACTTGAGGAGGAGAACAGGTAGAGCACAGGGAGGGATTACGAGCTAAGAAGTGACAAGCTTGGATGTAGGGAATCTCCTTCCATTTTTCCTGGCACTGGCAGAAGTTACGGAGATCGCGAAGAATGTTGGGATCTAGTGTACCCTCGGGGGGCCAACGATTTTGGTTGTCTAACATATAGGTAGGACAATCTTGAGTGGAAAATTTAATGAGGAGTTTTGGCCTTATATCGGTTTAAGGGATAAGCTATTGAGATTTTTTAGAAGACATTGTAACGGGGAGTCCCCTAAGGCAGTGGATGAGGAGGCTCCCATTTTTAGCCTCTGAGGAAGAGAGAGAGGGAGATCCTTCAGCCGGAGGAGGTAGAGGAAGTCCAGAGGGCATCCCCTATGGAGTCCTGAACCTCCTGGGGGCACTGTTGCATGCCGGGAAAGGAGAGGAGGACGTAAGTCATCACTTAGGTCCTTGCTCTCTAAGGCTAAGAGCTGGGGCCTGAAGGAAACTGACACCAGGAATCTTAGCAGATTTGGGAAGATCAGGTAGATGGAAAGACAGAGAGAGAGAAAGAGCGGAGGGAGGGGTCTCCAGATGGTGTGTGGGGTGAAAGTGGTGCTGTGAGTGATGAAAAGTGAGCGGGACTTTTGGTTCTAGAAAAACCTAGGAGGGAGAACGGTTACTACGAAGGTGTGCTGTTACTGACTTGTTTACTTGGCATCAGACACACTTTGAGCCTGGAGACATCCGATGGCCCAAAGGGAACTGGGAGTCCGCTGTGACCAAATAAAGGTCTAGGTGGGGTGTGGTCTCCCCCTCCGCTGGGCGTAGGAACGTTGCCAGACACTCAATGGTCAGCATTCCCCAGTAGCCCAGACAGAGGTCGTTCCCCTTCCCCGGGACACTTACTGGAGGCCGGGTCAGTGATGAGTGAAGGGAGCTGGTGCCAGGAAGGATGGATGAGGGTGAGGTGGCAGCCTGAGCCATGAGGAAGAGAAAGAGATGAGTAGGCTCTTATCTCTCCCGGGTTTCGGCACCAAAATGAAGGGACGGTAACGACACCGTCCTGCCAGGTCACCAGAGAAGTTCCAATTTATTCAGAAACCAAACACACTTATATAGAGCCCAGTAGTCCCAGTTGCCAGACACCTGTTAGGTATTGGGTAGACCCAGTTGCCAGGTACCTGTTGGGTGAACCCAGTTGCCAGGCACCTGGGCTAGGGCAATGCAGAAGAGAAACAGGAAGTACCTCATGGCCTTACACATTCCCCAGTGCCTGCTTTGCATGAATGTTAATTATGCTCATACCCCAAATCAATATAACCCCTGGCCTGATCATCTAATGGAGATGGTGTCCTGCTTCCAGGTTCCCCTCCACCTTTTGGAGTCTCTGCTCTTTTTCCTAAACGAATCCTACTCCTTTTACTCCCCTTTCAAAAATAAAATAAAATAAAATAAAATAATAAAATAAAATAAAAAATAGAGCATATGAAAATTATAACTCTTGGTTCACAGGTATTATACAAACTGATTACTTTTCTATGCTTGCTCATTCCTTGTTGTATTTTCATTATAGAAATTTAAAACTGGGTTGTTCTGGTGGCTCATCCTTGCAAGTGTATGGACCTAGTTTTGAACCCTAGCAACAAATACCAAATAAAAAAATAATTAAAATTGATTCTCCCTTTCTGTCTCACTGTCCCTATATATCTTTAAAATGAAAACAAAAAGCTTCAAAACTGTTACCTATTAGTGTTCTGCAGAAGTACTATTTCTAACAGAAAAACATAAATGAATTAAGACATTCCATCAGCTACAGGAGAGATAACATATAATACTAACTAAATTCAAGCACTGTTACTGACCAAAATTTAAAAAAAGAGGTAACATAAAACTGTACACATTAAAATTAAAGGCCAGCACTACCACTTTAAGACTGGTGAAACTGGCTTCCTGGAGGTTTATTACCAAAACTAGGTTAAGTAATTTAAATAAGTTAAAGGGTTAAGGAAAAATTCAATATTTTTCCCCTGGCCCTGTTTGGTCAGCCAAAACTCAGGGGACAATGGGATTTCTCTAAGCCAACCAGTGCACAGTCTGCAAAGAGGAGTGTCATTGGAAAGGGAAATGTCCCTGATACTTCCAATGGATGTCACTTATGGTCAGCAAGACCTTGTCCCATCCTGGCAGATGGCACCACTTGTAGAGGAAGGCTAAAGAGCCAAGAGGCTCTCACACATCCCCAAGGGTGATCTGCTGAGGAATCTTAGCTGAACTAGGAAAAGATAGGCAAAAATATCAATTTGGACCAACTTGGTCTTAAACAGGTGGCAGAAGAGTTATAGTTAAAGCATAACCACACACGGACATTTAAAAGAAAAGACACTAATTCTTTTACTGTAACTCAAAATGTGTAAGTCCTCCCACAAGTAAATAAAACTGGGAAATTATAATGTAAGTGTTTCAAGGCACTACACTACCAGATTCATAAGTTTGTTCTAAGTCAGTTTGAGATACATATATTTCCCTAACATCCTACATGGAAAACTCAATGTGCTTCTCACTGGTATGACTGTTTAGTTATAATATTTATCCTTCAGACCTGAATGTCCTCCACTCACAAAGGATATGTCAGATCACACCCTAAACCCTAATAATTCATTGTCTTCTTGGTCTTCAAAGGCTGGCTGATAACACTGAATGTTTTGTACTAATAGATTGCAGAAAATAATGTTCTTTTGCATTGTTTATTGTTCTAGCATGACACCTCCCCTGTTTACACCATGTCCAGTCACCTGCCAACTGAAACCAACATGGATCTCTGGACTGCCCTGATGCATAAGATGCCTAGAGTCCATTAAGTGCCAGGTGGTCATGGAAATTTGAACCTCCATGCAGCTGCCTCCCAATTTCTACAGAAGTCCCACAGATAGACCCTCCAGGGTGTTTACATGCCTTCCACAGCCAATGCACCAATGTAAGCATGGTAGAAGCCAGAATGGTCATCACTATCCCTCTCTCCCCCAAGCAGATACTGTCCTTGCAGAAGAATATTGCACTAGGAGGTAGATTTTCTGTAAGCAGATAGAAAATGGGGACCTTGGAGAATGGGATCCCACCACCTCAGACTAAAACCTTAGGCCAAACCTGTTAGATGACGTCAATAATGATGGTGATATTTAGATATAAATACAAATTCCTCTTTCACAAAACACAACTTCTAGAGGCTCATCCACCTCCCCACAGCATTATAGAATTCCTTTCTCACAGTTAAATGACTACCTCACCACACTTGAGTTGGAACATAGCCAATGTTCCTGGCACAGTCATGATGATAATGCTTTTGTCTCAATTTCAAATCCCCCCATCCAAGCCCTCTTCTCACAAAATTGCTGAGAGTGCTAATAAATGTGCTCACTGCAGACAATGAGGTGCTGTTCTCTCTGATTCTGGGAGCAGCTTTCTTCCTACCTCTTCTAATAAAAATCTCTTTTCTCAGCTACTAGGGGTCTCTTTACTGTGTGGACATATCCAACAAAAAACATTTTGTTTTTGGCTGCCTCAATGGGAGGCCCCACTCATGCTTGATGAACAACCTTTATTTTTGGCAGGAACACCCTAAAAAATCAGTGCCTCCATTCATTTTAATACCCACCTTAGACCCCACACACTCCTTTATCCTCTCATGCCATTGCCTTCCCCTTTACCACCCATCAGCTTTCCTCCCTGAGTTGTCAGCCCCAGTGTGGGATATCTCCAATCCCACTGTGACCACCCACCAAACTCTTATTAAAATTTTGTAATGTTATACAAACTAATACATATTTAGAGGTGTTTTGGGAAGGGGAGGGATAAGTGTGAGTAATTGGGGGGCACTCTTGGGGGTAAATCTAATCTTCAGAATATATATATATATATATATATATATATATATTATACTATTTCATTAAAAGATTGTGTGATTATTCAACAAATAAATTTCTGAATAAAAAATTAATAAAAAATTTTCCTACAAGACACTGCTTTCACCTGAAGCAATCACCTCTCTGGCTGCTTTAATTATAACAAGGTAATTTTCCTAGGCAGAATTAATACTTATGTCTGATTACCCACTTACTTGAAAAAAAAACTTGATATCGTCGACCTAATCGATTATATCCCTTTAGAGTCTGGGACATTGATCAAGCCAATGAATAAATGAGAAAGTGCTCTAAATCACTAGTAATCAGAGAAATGTAAATGAAAACTACATTAAGATATCACTTCATGACAGTCAGAATGGCAAAAATGAAGAAAATAAACAATAACAGATACTAGAGGGGTTGTGGGGAGATAGATACACTAGGACACTGTTGGTGGAACTGCAGATTGGTACAACTCCTCTGGAAAGCAGTGTGGAGGATCCTTAAAAAAGGTAGAAAAAAAGAAATTATTTGATTGAAGCCCCAGTTTGAGCAATTACCTTATTTGTACTACTCTGGTAGGAAGTCCAAGACAATATAACCAGCACCACTTTGGTTGCCTGTGATTGGCTGAGCTGGAGTTTCATTTTCTGTTAGAAACCAACAAGTTAGAGCTGCATCAGTCCAATGGTTTCCCATTTAATTTTTTTAATAATAAATATCTGAAAATGTAAAAAAACAAAAAAACAAAAAAAAAAAAACTAGGGATGAGCCCACCATATGATCCTGCTATTCATCTCCTGGTTATTTTTCAAGGGGATTTTGAATCAGTACATTATTACAGTGACACAGCAAAATTGATGTTCATAGCAGCACAATTTACAAAAGCTAAATAATGGAAACAAGCCAGACGTCCCTCACTGAAAGAATGGATCCAAAAACTGTGGTACATATCTACCATGGAGTTTTACTAAGCAATTAGAAACAATGTTATTGCAGCCTTTGAAGGTAAATGGATGGCTATGAAAGCACAGGAAAGAAATTATGCTCAGTGAAATCAGCATAACCCAGAGAACCAAAGGTTGAATGTCTTCACTCATCTGTGGAGGCTGGAGCTAGACCCTGGCCATTGAGAAAGGAGGTCAATTTTCATGTTATAAATCCAGAAATATGTAATGACATAAAACCTAAAGCATTTGTAGAAATGTATTGGGAAGGAAGTGGGGAGGGATAGGGGTGGATAATCAGGGGGGCTCTTGGGGGGTAAATCTAATATTCAGAATTTATACATATTATATTTTTCATTAGAAGCATGTTTGATTGTTCAACAAATAAATTTCTTAATAAAAAAGAACAAATGCATATCATATTGTTACTTTATATGCATTTATGATTGTACAATAACTCAACTCCTTAATAAAAAATAAGAAAAAAAAAGTACCAGAAGCCTCTCAGCCAAGCAGCAAACCCTGTACCATTTCAAAATCTGCAGTCTTGGAACCTCATGGGACTGTATTGCCTCAGGCCCTTATCAGAGGATTCCCACCCAACTGAAAAATTCAGTTTAATCCCACCCCTACTGTAAAATGCAGTTAATCTGAAATCTCACACCTTGTCCCCTCACCCTTATCCCCTCTATATCTATCCCAGTCTGAAGGGGGCAGGTGGGTCCCAGACTCCACTAGGCCCCTCTCCACAGGCTTCTCCCAAATTAACCTACATTACTATTAAGCCACTGCTCTCCTCTCCTCCCTCTCTCTCTCTCACTCTCTTTCTCTCTTCAAAGAGAGAAGGAAATTTAGAGTGGAAAAGAAAGATATATCAACTTTAGTTTTTCATGTGGCTTTCATTGCTCAGACACTTGGTTATATACGTGGTGCTAGTGTTTGAAACCATGTCCCCATGCTTACTATGCAAGTACCATAACAGCTGAGCCACCACTCCAGCCCCCTCCTCTCTTTTTATTTCCCTCATTTTGTCTCTTTCCTTACAAGTGATAGCTTCAATTTATCTGCTCCTTGTGGTAGGAAATACATAAAATTTTCACATTAAGGATCAATTTTAGATCTGCTTTGTATTGCATGGAACTGTTTAGTGAGAAAATGAGAGGTGAGGGACAGGTGAGAGTTATGTGAAAGCCTAAGGAATGGGTGAATCTCCTTGGTTGAGAGCCAGAAAATATGAGTCCCTAGTGTCCTCATTAGATACAGACCCTTATGCCTAGCTAATGCTCAGGCACCAGGACATTCTGCAGGGCAGTCGGTAGAGAGATTTAAGATGACATTCTAAGTAGACATATAGATACCAAACTGTGGATTAGTTATAATTTATTCTATGTATTGGAACCCTCATACCAGCAGACCAGCAAACACTCAGGGCCAAATTTGATGAGACCTTATCTCAAAATAAAGACATGAAAAGGATGGAGATGTAGCTCAGGGGTAAAGTATCTTTGGGCTTAAACTAACACCCAAAAAAAGGACTCTGGAAGTTTTTAAGCCTGATACATAGGCTAAAAAAGCAGGGGTACATGATTTTAAAGTCAGTGTCTCTTGAGGTTGAAGCTGAAAGATATCAAGCTTGAGCATGTCCTTAGCAACTTAGGAAGACTCTGTCTTAAAATATATAAAAAATAAAGAATTCTGAAGTGGTAGCTCAGGGGTAGAACACTTGCCTGGCAGGTGCAAACATGAGCACCATAACACAGTTAAGTGTTGGAAAAACTAAAAACAGATAAAGATTAGATAAACCTGATTCTTTCACTCTCTCTCTTTAAATGAAATTCTGGGATATAGATTGCTTTGTTGTGCCCAGATCATGAATCCCCAAAGACAACCAGGAAGCTGGCTCCGATGCAAAAGCAGGAGGTCCTTTACTGCAAGCTGGAGCTTGGGCTCCCAGCATTCTCTGATGCAGCAAGTACTGGCTGAGAGCCCTGAGTCTCCACTCAGTGGGATTTTTATGAACCCCACAGTAGAGCGGGAAATTTGAACAAAGCAAAGTACACAATTGGCTATTCTTTCAACATACATAGATTGGTATGTTCCCATTGGCTTAGGGTACCCAGGTCTTAACTTATTGACAAAGATGGTTTGAAATGTTAGGCATTGGCTTGTCAGCTCCCTATCAGTTGTTTGCCAAAGGCCAGTCCTAATCTTGACTTATGTGGTAAGCTCTTTGTTCTATTGACCTTCCTGGAATTGACTATCTGAGCTCCAGGAAATAGAACCCTAGGCCTGAAATCTTTCTTGCTCTAAAGGCTGCCTGTCATGGCCATGGTTCAGCTCCCTTTTCAGCTTGTAAAGCACCCTTGGGTGCCATCACTAGAACCCCTCTTTCCATTTCAGGTTTTGCTTTGATTTCAGAACCCTACTATGATAAGTCCACATTGGGCTCCTAGAGAATGAAATATCCTGTGTAGGAGAATAAATTACCCCAGTAAATTGCTCACTTTCTGAAGCATAGCAATCTTATCAGCTAACTTCATACAGCTGAGTCCAGCCTAAACTGATGACCCCAATGATGAGATAATATGCTTTAGAGTGGCTTTTTTCAAGTAATACATAACTACTTCACCCATTGTAGGCAGGATGCCAAAATTCAATCACATGCTGTATAAAAGTTGTGTAAGAGCAGATGCCCCATAGGTGATGATGTTTTCCTCCCCTAATTTCATTTTAAAGTTGGATCTCTTAGATGGTACTGGCTGATAGAAATAAAAGTAGAAATATATACAAATGATTGCTGTAAAAGCTCTCCAGGTGCTTCACATAACAGGAAGAAAAAGACATCACAACCTGGCCATTAGGTCTAAGGGCAACTTAAAAAGTCAAAGTTTGCTTTTCATTTATTTAAACTCTAGAATCTAGACTGTTGACATATCCACAGACATGGAGCCTCCACCTTCTGAGTTAGCATATTTCTTTATTTGCTTTCTGACATGTGGAATGAGAATGGAATTATGCCTTCCCTCCATTCATAATTCATGATCTATTTTGTGGTAATTTCTGGTTGGAGCATCCTGCTCTTTGTTTTTGAGAAATATTGATTTAAAAAATATATTCCCCCAACTCTGGTATAAAATGCAGAGTGCCATCTTTTACCTCTTTGTGGTCAGGGGAGCCAGAGATCTTAATTTTGAATGTGGTTGCTGATGGTTATGGAAAATTACCAGAAGCCACTCAGCCAGGCAGTAAACCCATGCTCACTATTTCAAAATCCATAGACTCAGCCCTCATTGGAACCTATTGACTCAGGGCCCTATCAGAGGATCTTCTCCCTACTGAAAACCTCAATTTAATTCCCACCATGCTCAAAAACTCAGTTTAATTGAAATCCAATTTAAAAAAAAAACAGTTTATTCAGGAAAATTCCTGCTGTGACACCCCTCTCCTTCATTCCCAGGCTGTAAGCAGCAGGTAGGCCCCTGACTCCACTGGGCCCTCCTCTGCAAGTTTCTTCTGAATAATCCTGCCTTATTATTGAGCCACTGCTCTCCTCTCTGTTTACTTCATTCACCTCTTTCTTTATGCAATGGTGCTGAAACCTGGAATGGGAAGATGGAGCTATTATGTTCCCTCCCCTCCTCCTCCTTCCAATTCTGACTTACTTTTCATATATCCCTCTTTCCTTCTCTTCATACCAGATGTGACTTTCAGAGCACCCTCCAAGTGCACAGCAGCTGGTTCAGGACTTAAAGTCAGCCCTCTCCCTGGCAAGGTATTTGCAGCCTTATTGCTATGTGAATGGAGCAAGAGCTTTTCTGAGCTCTTTACTGATGTCCTCTGGCAACCTCATTCTTGTCTCTCACCTGTTTCTGTCAGGCCCGACCTGCAGATCACAGGCTTATTCTTCATTCTTTTCCCACATGAAACACAGTTACACTGATCATCTTACTGGAGAGGGGATTTTCTGTGTCTCTTCCAGAATTGACCTGCTAGAGACTCCCTTATTTTTGGACCCTAGTGGTACTCACCTTTGGATCAGAGTTGGGGATGTCCACTCTCCCCCTCATAACACAGCTCTAACACTGGGTAGCAAGGAGTAAATGGAGAACACTTTGTTTTCTCCTATCACTTCTGTTACATCTCTCCATTGTTCAATGGCATGAATTCAGAATTCAGGAAATTTGATCCAAAAATACTAACAGATCTTGATAACTTCCTAAAGCAAAATGGCAAATATTCTCAACTGGGACCAATGTTTCAAGGTTCCCACCAAGGATGGCAACTCTGGGCCTTTCCTTTTCCTCAACTTTCCCTCTCTCTCTCTCTTTCTCCTCCTCTTCCTCCTCCTCCACCCATCCCCCCATGAACTCTCCCCATGGTGGCTCCAGTAAGGACCATTCACATTCTTAGACATCACATCCACCACCTGCCAGAACCTACTGGGTGAGTGATTTCTCTGACTCTTCTGGATTCCTGGATTTCTCTCCACTGGAGTCCTTAGGGGCCCTCCTCAATCCATCTTGTCCAGCATGGGCAAAATCCCATCAAAGCTTCCATGAGACACACCCTTGGGGTGCCTTCCTCATCATATCCAGGCCCTGGGTCTCAAACACACATTCATATCTGAAAGACTGGTGTTCTTCTGTAATGTTGCTTGGTCACATTTTAAAATGAATGATAAATGTCACTGACCTAAAAATAGCACATTTGACTCCCAAATTGTCAGAAATCTTACATTCTCCACTCCAATTGCTAATGGTCCCTATTTCCAGGCCTCTACTCCAGACCTGGTACCTCTACTCCAAACTGTCTCTCTGCCCAAATTGCTCAAATTTTCACATTCTCTTCAATGAGAAACCCCTCAAGGGATCACTTTTTTGGGGGACCCCTCCCTCCTTGGGATTTCTGCTTCTTTTCCCTTACTCCAAATCCTATTACTTTGCTCTGTCTAATCCTGTGTCCCTAAATTTCTTTCTTTATATTTATAAAACAGAATGCACCTGGTCATGCTGTGATACAGTTACAGGGATTTACCCAGAATCTTCAGAACAGTGAATAGAAGGGAAAATTACTCTATCATTTCTTCCCAGAAGTTCTCTACCCCATTCTTCTCATACTCTCTATGAAAACTACTGGGACCCTGTCAGCCATGTGACTACCAAACTCAGGACTCAGGGTAAAGGCTTTGCTGAAGTGAGACTTATCAATCACTCTCTGCCCTAGCAGAGAGAATGTTAGTCTTATCTTGCTTCAGTTTCCTTTCAGAGCAATCCATTCAATCAAGAAACTGTTGTTTCTATTAGTAGCACCCTAACTCTCTGCCCAGAGCTAGTCCCTGCTGTTAATGCAGGGTATCTAGAGATGGCTGAAAGCCAATCAATTGAACATGGAATCTCCATCTTCACTTTAATCTCCTTTCATGGCTTCTCACTTGACAGAAGAGGGAGAGCCTCAGCAGCTCCTTGGATAAAGACTGAGATTAATTTTTAGCATGACCTGAAGACCCCTAAGTCAAAGTTCTACCTATCAATCTACCAGTGAGTACCCGTCAATCAACCAGTAAATGAATGGCCTTTTTCTCTTTCTGTCTTGTACAAACTTCCCCCAATTTTGGAGGACAGAGAGATATGAATGGTGAGAACACTATGAAAAGAAAATAATTATATCAAAGGTGGTCATGTTGCTGACTCCATATGCTTTCTATCCCTAAAGGGATTGAATTTGTAGGGAAGACTGCCTGATCTCAGTGAACATACTACTTTCTCATTTTCATAAATATATTGCATTTCTAAAAATTGCAAGAAGTATCAATGAAATTGTTGATCCAACTGTGTCTTAATATTGAAAATGTGTCATAGCAAACCTCCTGTGTACAGTAAATTATAAGTTTAACATTGTTCTAAAGAAGTACATCTATTTCAATGGGGATTGTTGTGGGGGTTCGACCCCAACATGAGGTCCAGCTGGCTTGTAAAAGAATTGGTGGTTAACAACTCTAAGGGGCCCAGCTGGCTTGTAATTAGCAAGTCATCTGACTGCATGACTAAGCTATTTGGCCACACATTTGTTACAATTGGATAAACATGTTTGCACTGTACCCCTATTGGTTGTTGTAATGGATAAATAGAGTAGTGACTACTCAAGCAGGGAAGCAGCCCTGTCCTGAAGGAGGAAAGCAGAGTAGCCACTAGTCAGAGAAGAAGCAGCAGCAGAGACAGAAAGGAAGCAGCAGAAGAAACAGAAGCAGTCAGAGAAGAAGAAGCAATCAAGAGGAAAGCATGGAAGAATCATAGAGTCAGAGAAGCCAAAGCAGAAGCACAGAAGTATAGAACCAGCGAAGCAGCAGCAGCAGCAGCAGAGACGGCGGAGAGATCAGCAGCGGTAGAAGATGCAGTTCACCACTGAATGAGAGCCGTCCAGTTCTTGCCAGCCGGGAATGGACAATTGTTAACTACTAATTCAAAACAAGGAACAGGCACATAAATGGCTATCACTATCAGTGACTTGTGGTGAACAACTGATATCACTGCCCTCTGGAATCTCTCCACCTTCAAGGCCCAGAGGATGCCATTAGAAATACTATATTAGGGAAGAGGGAATGGGAAGAGGGAGATGGAGGTACCGGGGGAAAATTAATCAAATTGTATTGCTGCATTGTGTGCATATGTGAATATGTGACAACAACTCACATTCTTATGTACAATAATAATGGAACAATAAAAATAAATAAGAAAGAAGTACTATATTTAAAGGGGAACTGTGAGACAATGCATATGTTAATTTACCTAATTGTAATGGCCATTTTAGCATGGGGATGTTTATTAAAACATTACATTAAACATTTAAAAATATACACTGAAAAATGAGAATAGGGTACACTAGAAATATTTTATTTAATGAAACAGTCTATGCATTTCATAAAATGACCCTCAAAGACACTGTCAAGCATTTACTCTCACCATTTGCACATTGTACCCATTCCTTGGAGGAAATTGAGCATCTGGCCCTGAGAAAAAGATCTGAGGATCAATCTCCAGGGTAGGACCAAATAGATGAGATGGTGATAAGAAGGAAGTGAAACAGCTCAGAAGGCAGTTAGCTCATATAATGATTATCAAGGCACTGGAGGAAGAACAAGCCTAAGCACCTCACACTGACAAGAAATTAATTTAAACCAATTTCTGATTTTCTCTCTTCATCCCTGTATTAATCATGAGTATTCCTATTTCCTCTATGTAGAGTAAAACAACTCTAAAGATCAGTTTGTCTCCAGAGACACTCTGGGGACAACAATAAAAATCACATTGAAGGAAAATTAATTTGCCATGCTCTACAATGCACTCAAAGGAACAATGTTAACATTAATCGACTCTGAGAGCTGGTGTTGTAATTTTTCACAAATGGTTACGCTTACTAACGTATCTATTTCAGGGAAGGCTGATAAGAAATTTGGCTATGCTGTGAATACATAGGTTAAAGGCTGACAGATCAGGTTAGCGATACAACAATGTTATAGAGGAAGAGTTCCATATCAACTCCCATTAGGAGAAGAGGCAGAAACTCTCCTGGACTCCCTTTTTAGAGTTAAGTTCATTAATTTCCAATACATTCCAAACTAATGCTTTCCAGTCAAGTGTCTCATTGCAAGCACCTCATGAAAGTGACTCATTCTTTAGAGACACATTGATGAGCTGGATGATTTCAAATAACACTCTTTTCACTCATGTATTTAATTCATCTGAGATTAATATTCTGGTGGAAATTTCTTCAAAACAGTTGTTTAAATTTTTCCATTTCAAGTTGGTAAAAACACATTTGGGACATCACTTCAGAGATTTTGCACTGCATGTTTTGCATCTGATCTCTCAGCGAAGCTTCATGATGCTCTGTTGTCTTCTGTAAATAGTTCTGTGTCTATAGCAAATGTAAAGAATATATTTTAAGCATAAATGTATATGAATAATGATTGTGCATTTCTCAAACAGATGATCCTTGAATGAAAATCATTATTCCAAAAGAAAGATTTAGTTATAATAATCAAGGACTCTGAAATATTTCAAGGGAGAAACAGATGACATCTTTTCTCAAGAAAACTGCAAGAAAAGGTGCTCTAAATGAAGAGAGGAAAAACATATGCATCCAGATTTAATTTCTGGTAAAAGAATTCAAGTGTATTGCAGATAAATTCACCTGTAAGTAATTAATCATTTCTATCAATATTTCCCCTCTTGCTCTCTCTTCACTTGCCCTTTTAAACTCTTCTGTTTGATTCCCTTCTGTCATATTCTTTTCTATATATGTTTGGAGGTTTAGTATTTCTTTTTCCAAATGCTTTTTTCCCTTCTCCAATTTTCACATGTCTTTTTCATTCATTGCAGAGATAGAACCTCCTGCTTCAGGAATTGATTGTCTCATCTAGGCAGTCACAATATGTAGATAAGTTTCCACATGTTTCTGAAGATCCTCCATGTGCATCAATAGAATTATACAATGTTGTGATGAACATAGTAAGCTGGGAATACTTTAACCCAAAACCTACTGGTTTGACTTACAGTCAATTGCTATGAAATATTATCTAGATAATATCTAGATCACTAAATCTCAAGACATAAAATAATGGGATTACTGTCTGCAATTCACAAATCCCCACAGATAACAGAAGAACTCAGGTTAAAGAGGGACAGCTGATACCATACCACCAATCAGAGTGACAGGTAAAATCCCAATCTTTTCCACTAACCAGAGTGAAGGTTTCTATGATACCTCTAGCCCAGAGAGATGCTGCCCCTGCCACATCCACAGTTGCAGACAGCCTCCAAGCACTTTGGGCTACCCTATAGAAGTTCCCACAAATCACCCCCCAGTAGAAACAGGAGATCATACGCATGCAGGTGAAATGATGCTGTATCACTGGGATCTACATAAAGTAGGATGGAGGCTACTGTTCCAAAGAGAACAACAGAGAACCTTCAATCACAGGTCCCACACTTGAAGACAACCATTAATTAGATCTATGCTGACATTAAAGGAGACTATCTGCAGGGGAGTTGGTACTGAGCATTCCACAACTCTGTGTGAGAGACAAGAATCCTGCCTTCTGTGTCCCTCCACCCAACACAAGCAGTCAGCAGATACAGCATAACAAACTCCAAGCGAGCAGGTACAGACCACTGGAATGACAAATGGAATCCAGTTTGTGATAAGCTAACAGCAACCAGGGAAGTAGCACCTAAGAGTGAACAATACTATGTGGATACAGAGCTGTTAAGTCCCATAGTTGAGAGTTAATTCAATTCTCATTCAGAAAAAAGGACCTACAAAAGGCAGGCTCTGAGGGTGCCATCAAACAACCAGAACAGAAAATTTTGCACACACACAGCAGTATAGCACACAAAACAGCTTAGAGAAGTGAACCCAAACACACTACCTACTACATAGTGAATCCTAGAACAAAGCCACTGCTGAACAACCTGTGTACTTCAGAGAGGCAGCCAAAAATGCCTCTACTTCAGACTGCCACACTGCACACACTCCAAAATGTTTATTGGGTAGCATTCACTGGTATGTTATCTTCAGATTCACAGAGTTTTCTTTTTCTTTTTCAGGAGTGCACATGAAGATAAAGTCCCCAAGAAGGAAAAGCAGGCTGTGAAGTCATAGAAAGTAAAATACCAACCCTTGTCATCAGTGAACCCAACTAGTGGTGAGCATCTTCTCAAATCCCAAGTCTTGATGTGATCCAAATTAGTAAGAATTGTAAGACTCAAGAAGAAATTTTTCTATCGCATCAAGCATTATCATAAATAGTTTGAACATCAATTTTTATCTTTATACATATGTATATATATTATTTTCCTACTATTTAAAAGATGTTCCTCTATTATTTGATATTGCACCCTCAACATATTTGATTAATTTCTTCTAATATTTAAACACATTAACTGAAATTATTCTCTCAATCTTTTCTTTCCTACTTTAGGCTTGCACTTTCTCTATTAGTTCCTCTTTTCTGTCCTGACTTTCTTGCTCCTACCTTATCTATGTCTCTTGTCTTTTTCATTTTTCCATGGGTTCATCTTTTATCTTTCCTTTGCCACTCTGCTGGGCTCCACTTTTCAGAAACTATAATGCATAATAGTTATTTTACTATCTTTAGTAATGAATTTCTCAACATATTCCTGAAAATTGTTACAAATTTATATCTTGAGTGATAGAATTGTGGAGAACACCCTCTACAAAAATGTTTATAATAACAGGGTTAATTGGTAAATAGCTTCTCTCTGATATGAGTTTAGTTAATAGAATGTACTATGTACTCTCAAAATAGTGCTGATACTGGGAAAGCTAAAAGATACACATTGTAAGGGGGAATAAATATTTGGATACTTGCCTAGTCCAGGGAACTTCAGAGAAAGAATCTCACTAAATAATCTCTCACAGAAACATACTTAGTTTTATACTAAACCTTTTTTAAATGTTTTGGCATTTAATATAAAGCAAACCCATACATTTTCTAACTTTCCATAAGTTCCTAAAAGGGAATGACAAATCTTGTCTTGAAATTTTAATTGTCAAAAATGACACTGTTTTGCCATGAAATTGAGTAGCTAACTTTTGGTAACAAATTTTGTTCACTGTATGTTTGTAATAGTGGACATTTTAAAATAGGAATGCTTCGGTTTGTACAGTCTTTGACAAATGTGTGTTAATAAAAGTTCATATTGACTCAAAAAAAAGAACAATAGATAAATCTGCAGGCAGGTAGGTAGACATACAAATGATAGGAAAAATCAAGGGAGCAAACTACCCTAATCAACTCACAACACTGATCCCACTGATACCACATTGAAGAAAATGTTGGAGAAAGAATTTGGAAACTTCACAATTTAAGGCCTTAATACAAAGTAATCTTGAAATTAAAGTTTTTCAAAATAATTCATGTTAAGATATCATGATCAGAATATTTCAGAAATGTGGGATAACATAAAGAGAACACATTTAATAACTACTGCGTAAGGAATGGTACCAAAACATTAAAGGAATCCTAATTGCTTTCAATGAAGAAATATCAGATTTTCTAAACCTTAGGAATGAGATTTAAATCCAAAAAGAAGGTACATTTAGTATCCTAAATAGACAAGATCAATCAAGATCTTCTCTCCAAAACACATTGAAATGAAAATCTCTAGTATAGGCAATAAGGATGGGATTCTAAAATCTGGGAGAGAAAAACAAAAGGCCATATCTGCAGAAATCCAATTAGTATTTCAAGTAATTTCTTAGCACAGACATTCAAAGACAACTGGGCTGGGAACAATATATATCACAGTCTGAGAGAAGATAGATGCCAAACAAGGTTACTTTATCCTCCCAAACTATTCTTCAGAAGTGAAGATGAAAATAAAGTCTTTCAGGATGAGCAGAAATAGAGAATTCAATAAAAATATCACTTGACAAAAGTTCTCACTTGGAACTCACAATCCTTTAGTGATGGCACAGCAATCAATACAAAGATCATCATATTAGAATTAGGAATGCTGGTGCTAGAGTGGTGGCTCAACACTTGCGGTGCTTGTTTGGATTGTGCAAGTACATGGATTCAAACCCCAGCACCCATGTACACAACTAAGTGCCTGAGTAACGAAAGCCATGTGAGAAACAAATAAAAACTGATTCTCTCCCTCTCTCTCTCTCTCTCTTTCTCTCTCTCACTGTCCTCCTGTCTTTAAAAAAGAAAAGAAGATGGAACATTAAAATGAATAATTTCCAAGAGACATAACAAAACAAATAACTGAAAATATAATAGTCACTTCTCCCCAAATTGGTGCTGGGACAACTGGATGACCCTAAGAAAAGGAAAACACTGGATTCCTGCCAAATATCACATGCAAAAATCAACTTTAAATACATCAGCTAAATGTAAAAAATAAAATCATAAAGCACATAGCTGGAAACATAGGCATAAATCTTTTTTACTGAATTTGAAAATAACTTCTTAGATATGACTGCAAATATAAAGAATAAATAGACTTCATCAAAATTAAATACTCTGTGATTTTGAAAGAGAGATGTTGAGAAGGTGATAAGGCAAGACCTTTTTTTTTTTTGATAAACCATTTTTTTCCACATTTATTAGAAGTATATTGCAATACAGGATACAGATGAGGGGGAAACATTGTCAAAACTGTAGCAATCAACGTGTATAAACTTTGATAAGTAGGGGTAATGCTAACGCATAGATAAGCTACTATGGGTTTCATCTAATGCAGTTTCCCCCAGAAGAACTCATGTGTTAAATGGGTATCTAGTGTAGGAATAACATCGGCTTCTGGAATGGTTCCCCCATCTTCCCCATCACCAGACTCCTATGAGTTCTTCGTATACCCTCCCCCCTCCCCATCCCCTTCCCTCCACCTCCAAGTTCCCTAGGGAG
>PVKS010008358.1:0-68662 GCA_004027875.1 Aplodontia rufa | reverse complement strand
TAACCCAGAGATCTAAGGGTCGATTGTCTCCACTCATAGGTGGAGGTGGGGACTAGACCCTGGACAGTGAGAAAGTTGGTCTAGTAACATGAGTTAAATCCAGATAAGATGTAATGCTTTACAATCTAATACCTTTTTTTTAGAATTATAAAGGGAAAGGGAAGGGAGGGATAAGGGAGGGTAATTGGGGGGGGCACTCTTGGAGATAATTGCAACATCCAGAATATTTACACATTTTATACACATTTTATATTATTTTGTTAAAATCGTGTAAGGTTGTTCAAAAAATAATAATAAAAAAAGTGATAGAGATAGCAGATTCTTAACACTGTACAAATAACTCTTTGTACACTATATTAGACTTTCATGGACTAATAAAAATCATCATGACTCCGGGAAAAAAAAAAAAAAAGATCTTATTTGGAGCTTTGCAGCCGTTTTGTGACCATTAGGCCATAAACATGGCAACAGAAAGCCAAAGTTTGCAGTGGTCAAAGTGAAAAGCTGAGGAAGACGCTGTGTTGTAAAGGGCCTTGTTAAGCTGCTGAGCAAGCGCCAGAAGCCATCAGCCTAGACTTGTGTGAGAAAAATAAATCTCTGCTGTTACAGACTACATATCCATACTTTCTCCCAAGACTGTTTTAGAGACGGGGCCTTTGCAAGACGATTAGCTTTAGATGAGGTCCTGAGGGTGGAGCCGCCCTGATGGGATTAACATCTTTATTAGAAGTGAAAGAGATGAGAACTCATTCTCTTTCCCTGAGACTGCTTACAGCCAGCCAGGAAGAGTCTTTGCTAGACACCTGATCTGTGGGGACCTTTGATGCCAATTTGCTGGAAGTTGGGATCGTGTTCTGGAGTTGAAGAATGAAACCAAGGGATGCCGGGACAAGCACAGCAGACAGGTTTTACTTTAGGAAAATAATAGAAAGCAAAGCATAGGGAAAAGAGCAGACTCCACCTAGATGGGGAGAAGGGACAGAGCAGAAGAGGGGGTGGGACTCGCCATAGTGATTGCTTTCCCTCCCCCAGGCCTTGAAGCAATGGGTGGGGTGGGGAAGAAGTTCTGGCTAGATCCAGATTTCGTCCCTTGCCCTGGAGTGTCTTTATTGGCAGAAGGAATGCAGTGCCTTTCTTAGCAGGAGTGTCTGTGTTGGGACCCTCCTTACTAACACTGGGGATGTCTAACTGATGAGCATATTTGTTCAACAGGAGCAGTGGACACTCTGTCCTCTTTTAAAGAACTGGTTTCCTCTTGATCCACCTAAAATCTCAACTATACTTTTTCCCCTGTCTCCCTTTGTCCTTGGATTTTCCAGTCTCCAGAATGATGATAATGATGATAAGTAAACACTTACCTTTTAAGTCACCCAGTCCATGGGATTCTTGCTACAGCACCTCCATCCAGGACACCTGCTCATCTCGGCTGCTGTGAGCCTTCCCACTCATTCTTAATGAAGACAGGCCCAAGACTGCCTACTTGTGTCCAGGGATTTTAATAAAAGGAAAACAGCTCCTGCAGCCTCTAGCCCTGCCATTTCCTACCATCAAGGTCTTAAGCCAGTGTCTCAGGACAGCAAAGGAAGAGGCACATGTCACATCAGTCATTCCCTTCTCTTCCTTTCCCTTCTCTATATTAGCTCTTGTATCCAGTACTCTCATCTCAGCTTACACCAAACAAAAACTTGTTTAATGATCAGTAGACAACTTGAGGAGGCAGTCTGAGACACATTCCAGAAATGTCTGCAACTCAACTCCAGTCCCTGTGGGTTACCCTCTTTCTTTTAGAACAGTATTAAGTCATCTTTTTTTTTTTTTAAGAGAGAGGGACAGTGAGAGAGACAGAGAAAGAGAGAAACAACTTTATTGAGTTTTTCACATGGCTTTAGTTGCTCCAACACTCAGTTGTGTACGTGGTGCTGGGGTTTGAACCTGGGTCCTCGTGCTTGCCCGGCTGAGCCACCACTCCAGCCCCAATTCATCTATTTTTAACCTCCCAAATAAAATAGTAATGATTGAAGTTAACCAAATACGGAGAGAATTGATAGACAACTCTACAGTCAACATTGTGAGGAAAACACCATCATGAAGAAGTGTTTTCAGGCTTTTGAAAATATAATAAACCTTCGGTCTGCAACCACCCAAGGTTTCCCTGAAGACTGGCACGTGTATGATTTTAGTGCAAGGTAGAGCTTCAGTAATTAAGCACATACTTCAGCCAAGCAAGGGCAGATGAGGGGCTGGGTCACTCATAAGGTGGGATGACAAGTGGCTGGACCTCGTCCATCAGCATTGCTGAAATTAGGACTTGTTAACAGAGCCGCTGTTGGTACACAGCCTTGTTCATGACCACGTTTGGGAGATCAACTTAGAACATGAGTTTTCTTTATTCTTAGAGGAAGGGGATTACTTAAAAACAAGCCATTTCCCATCAAGACTTACATGCTTTAGGATTTTGCAATCTTCTCTAAAGTTAACAGCTTAAATATTTACCAGGGGCTCTGGGATAATTCCCATCTTTCATTAGGAGACTTCATAAGGGTCAGAGTCCTCACTCAGCAGGTAATTCCATGGTCAACAAAATTCCTGAGTTAGCTACTTCCTCTGTTTTTTTCCCCCTCTTGCTTTCAGCACGGGAAAGACTCAGAGTCACAATATAGTTAACATTTTGAGAAAGGAATCCAAAGTCACTAGTTGAAAGCATCTCCCCACTATAACACAAGTTTACAATTTAAAAAAAAAAATCCATGGAAAACTCTCCCTTAGGAGTAGGAGCAGATGGCAGTCACTTTAAAGCAGGAATGCCTGTCTAGCATGCAATGTGACGGAGCAGACCTGCTTCACAGGATTACTGTATCAGTGCAACCAAGGCACGTTGTATAAATGGTAAAGTACTTCACAAATGCCAAAAGAGTCCAGCTTTTAGCTTAGATGTAGTTGATGCCTAATTGAGACCCTCTTTCCAGGATGATAGAGCTCCCTTCTTAATGCCACTGCCACTAAAGAGACTGAAGAACCGGTCTGTCCCCACTTTGCAGGGACTGTTCAGTAAGCACCTCCCTGGGCCTGGCCAGCAGTGGTTCCTGCTGCCCTGAGATGAAAGTCCTCCTCTTGTACACATGAGCAGGGTTCAACCTCCAGCAACATAGGCCCCGTGGAGGCAGCACACAGCCCTCGAGCCCCCGATCAGCCAGATGATTTGTGTAACACGTTGTTATCAACAGCCTTCTCCAGCTCATCCTCATCTGGGCTCACTGGAAGCTGTTTTTGTGTGGAGTCTGTTCCCCTCCCAGTATTCCATCTCACTCTAGTCAGAAAGAGACCAAGCGTTTCAGTTAAGGATAGAAAGAAGGCAGTGCTACCAAACATCCCTTCACAATGCGCACTGTGGCCTGGCTCCTCCCCACACGTGTCCTAGTCCTCAGAGTACTTCAGCTGCAACGCTAAGACATCTATATTCACACAAGGCCTGCCTTCCTCTTCTTGGGGTTCCTGGGTTTTTATTGTTGCTGGGTTTGTTTTGCTTTTGCAGTGCTGAGGGCCAAAGCCAGGGTCTCGCACATGCTGGGGAGAGTTCCCTATTACTGAGAAACACCCCAGCCCACTCCAGGTCTTGAAACGAATGAAAGCCTTGAATTTTACACCAGTGAATGTGTCTAAGAGAGTTCCCGTGCTAAACACACCTGATCCTTGGCCAGCCCACCTCACACTGCAGCTCTCCTGAGTAGCTGGAACCAGCCTACGTTGGTCCCCACGGTCATATCTTGGTGGGGTCAAACCTGAGTAAATAAAGAGCAAGCTGAGGCAAAGGGTAATATGGGCCAGTACTGTCCCTACAAGTGGTTATAACTAACACAGACTCACCTTACACTAGTATGTTTTGTACCTTGACCAAGACAGGTATTGATATTAGAATAAATTGATGGTAACAGATGAGATTTTGCCATTCCAGTTTATTGAAATGAGTAAATTTATAGCTTTATTTGCATACAGAAAAGTGCATGAGGAAACAAGTATATACAGAACAGTTGTGTGGCTGATCACCATTTTCAAAAATTCAACTACCTAGAAATAGTTATCTCCAGTTTAGCATGTTTAGGTATTTGGACTTTTAAAGTACTATTTCAAGTCTGTGTTGATAACGACTGAGTAGGAAGCCAGGCAGGAAATTATGCCATATGTAATCAATTATTACCGTTAAACATGAAACCACAGGACTTCAGCTTGGACTGCTTGGGGCTGATGGATAGAGGCTCCTGAGGCCACAGTCCTGCTTAAGTACCGATCAGCCATCTTCTTCCACCTAAGGTAACATTGTATGTGGTTGCTTAAGACCCACGGGAACCTGAGCTTTAAGGGCCAAGAGATAACATTTAAAAAATCCAACATAAACAAATCTCATTTTGGCAAGAGCAGCTGCTTCAGAATTGTGCTAGCAATAGGACTGAAAATGAACTGGAAAAATTTCCAAGGTTATGAGGAGAAAAAAAATTGCAGATATTAGATTTTTGATGATAACCCCAAATACTTGTCCATCACCTTTCCCCCCTCCCAGTTATCTTTCTATTAACAATGAGATTATGACTTCAAGAAAGTTTTCCAGTTACTTGATGAAGGTCTCCCAGTAAGAACCCAGTGCCTTTGGCCCAGTTCCATTTAGCTCCATGATGTTCTGCTCTTCAGAATAATGTCCTTCATTGCTGAGTTGAGAGCAATTTCTCTTCCACATTAACTGTGATTCTGGAATGTCAGCTCAAGAGGATGGTCGCCCCGTCCGAAGAAGGGTACAGATCATGCCTATCTGCAATCCTAGTTTCTGGGACTAGCAATTACCGAGGGGGAATACAGGCGACAGATCTGTGATTTTTTTTTTAACCCCATTAAAGTCTGTTGCTTGAAAAAGGGAGGCAATGTTACACAAACCCAGGAGCAAAAAGGACTGGAAACAGAACCAGAGGGAAAAAGGTGAAAAGAGGTGAAGAATGCATTCCCCTTTCTGTAATAGCTAACAGGAGATTAGAACAAAAGACAATCTTGACCTTGGGAGAACTTGATCTTGAAATAGAAAGGACACGATTACAAATTAAAGAGGTCCTCAGGTGTATTGAGTCCGAAGTATTTATGGAGGAGTTGGACTTGCTTCCATTTTATTTAAAAAAAAAATTCTCTATCAGAGGTACTCTGGAGCAAGGGCCTTGTCCTACTATAATCTGTAGAACCTCCTAAGAACTTTGGGCATCGAGGACTTGGGAATTTCCTCAAAACAGTATATGATAGGAGGGGCTGTGATGCTGCATCTCTCAACCAGAGAGAAGAAGGTATAGTGTTCTGGAAGGTTCCAGGGACAGGATAGGCAGGAACTCAGCAGGGAAACTAATTCATTTACATTTAAACTAGAGAGTTTGGGAACTTAATTTACTTAAGGCCATAGATTCAGTTTAGCTTTAGCTTAGGCAGAAAAGTGAAAGGATTTTATAAGTGGAAGAGGCAAGGAGAAATAAGGCAACAGATAATAATACATCAAAGCTGGGACAAGGACAGAAGTCAGGATGCCTCTGGCTATCAGCTTTGTCCTTGACTGCTAAGGCCAACCTTTATATTCCTCTGGATAGTCAGCATATTCCAAGTTCCTTTATGGAGAAAAAAAGAAAAAAAGAAAAAAACTGCAGTTAGAAAGTTTGGATGGAATATTCATGTATCAAGTCGTTACTGAAGATGTCAGTAGCAGTATCTCCTAGGGTGGATGTGAGGATGGAATAAGAGAGTAAATACAGAACGTGTGATGATGTGATTAACACCAGTGTCCAATAATGTCCGCTATTTTCTTCTGTGATAGTTCTATTGACTGCTAATTCAACGAGTTATTACCATTGTTGTTATTAATCGCTGACTGTGCCTTTTATCCACTGAACTTTATCATGGGTGTGCATGTATAGGAAAGCACCCAGCATACATAGGAATTGGTAATAACCATGGTTTCAGGCATCCACTGGGGGCCTTGGAGATATCCTTGTGGGTAAGGGTGGATGAGGGGACAATATTGTAAACTTGATCTTATTGTTGATGTCATGTGTAAGATCAAGATATATTGAACATAATCTATTGAACATAATCTAATTCTATATAGATGGATCAAGACTTAGTTTAGCAGCCCTACTTGGATTCTTTTCACTGTTTTTATTGTTTGACCAGCTTTTCTCTACCTTCTCTAAAATGGATATATGCCTCCTTTTCCCTCCTAACTTCAATCTTTCAAGATCAGAACCCAATTTCTGCCATTTACTGTTTACCCTGAGTCTTCTCAGGGGTTCAGTTGCAGATGGTTATTTCTAACACTCATCTAAGATAAAGTCTACTAGAAAAGAAAAATCAACTTTCTGACGCATTTTTCTCTTTTACTGCATCTGAAGGAGATATTAAGAGCTTTCCCTGTGTCAAGTTAATCCCATCAGACTACTGCAGGCTAATCAAGATTGCTCCAGAAGAAATGGCCTCTGTTTAGCAGACTGGTCTGTTGACTTCAGAAGGTCATTAGAACTCGAAACTTGCAGGAGACCAAGTTATTACTACCACACTGTGTAATCACTTCAATACAAAGGCAAAAGAACTGGAAAGCTCAAAACATGTTAGTTTTACTTCCATACAGAACTGAAATATCTAAAA
The DNA here is from genome assembly GCA_004027875.1 of Aplodontia rufa. Lineage (NCBI taxonomy): Eukaryota > Metazoa > Chordata > Mammalia > Rodentia > Aplodontiidae > Aplodontia > Aplodontia rufa. The sequence goes on along the minus strand of PVKS010008358.1, from coordinate 61,999 downwards.
CACTAGATGAGAAAGAATTCTATTTCCCATGGTTGTATTATGACTTTATTGATGTACTTAAAAATTCTATTCTTAACACAATTAGCAACATATAACTTTCTGTCTGTTATTCCTAAATTACACATCTATAGCCTCTTCACAACTTTAAAAATAAAATCACACTCTTTACCTCCAATTTCATCCTTTTTCACCCAATCCCCATCAAGATAAACTTAAATAACATCTTATACTTACTTAAGTTAGGCAAAAGGATTTCCAAAAGGATCCTTATATACATCAGAAGATGTGGGTTGAGGAGCCACCTAAGGAGAAAAGCCATCTAGTCAACAAATACGATTATAGTCATACTACAGACAAAACAAAACAAAACAAAAACATTATCAGAAGACTTCTAGGATTCCTTTAAACAATCACTTAGTTCATAGGCCAATCAGACATTGTATGAGTCTACAGTGATTTTGTGCTTACCTGCTCTCAATGGTGATACATGTTATTTGTTCAAAAATCAAGGTTCAGGTAATTAACATATGCTTCCCACAAATGGGAAATATTGTTTTTATGAACTATAGAACTATGGGTGGTAAATTAAGAACTTAAAGTTTTGTAAGGTTTTTAAAATGGTACCTTGGTTTGATATGCTCCCCAAATGCTTTCAGAAGCCAGAGTGAGATAAGAATTTTTATATGATATTACTTTTCAAATTGAGGAAATGATAGTTCCTATAAAACTAATCCTTCCCCAGTTTGAAGAAATGGTTATCCTGCCAAGGTTCTCAGGGATAAATCTCAGTGGAACAGGTTTTATCATCAGAAAGCTATTACACACGTAAGGTTAATTCAGGAGGCTGTAGCTCAATGGGACTTGCACGTTAGAGCAATGGATCTTAGGAATTGATACTTACAGAGGGTTGTGATGAACTGAAGGGATCCTTAGAGAAAGGGTTCTCAAATGCATTGTCAGCAGATTTGGTAATTGGCAGGGTACCCTGTCTGGGAGCGGGCTTTGGTGGTTCTAGATGATGAAAAAGAAACCCAAGAAATCAGTAGACAAGCTCTCCACAAATATATGCACACATCCCTCCACAGTTAGCAGTCTCTGAAACTTAGCTCCATACTTGTGAAATTTACATTAGTGGAATAAAACACCACCAAATGCGAGTACTCTCAACGGTTACTAAAGGGAAATCCATCCCTCCCAGAAGAGAAAGATATATATATATATATATATCTGAAGTGTAAGAAATTCCAGAATTCCCTTGTTTAAGACCCTGGGATACAGATGAGGCTTTCTTAAACAGTCTTACAAATTCCACAATCCATCTCATTTTGATAGCTCTTGACAGCCCTTTTATGTACTGTCACTAGAGGGCAGTATTACACCATCCCTTAGAATCTGCTAAGGTAAGTAGCTCCCCACACCACTGAAAATCAAAAAAGCCAGAGCAGGACTACTGGTTGATGGCAGAGGACTCTTCCGAGTGACCTTCTGGGAAACCCTTGTTGTCTCAGGAGGCAGAGAGGTGAGTAGCTTACCATGGATCTTGTTCAATAGCTGGTTGGCATCGAAGTCGTCGTGGTCTGCATGCTCCTGGGGAATGCCAACTTTACTGTTGAAATAACTGGAGAAGGCACTTGAAGTCCCAGAGGAAGGCTGGTCTCCCTTCCTGGCAGGCACAGCAGGTGGCTGCCGCAACTGGAAGTCCTTAAACATTTCTTTCACTTCTTTGACTTCTTTATCCCCAAGTGGGTCTAAGGCAGTGAAGGCGTCGCTGGGGATGTCTTTTGGAGGGCCAGTTCTGGGAGGTGGCTGCGGAGGATTGACCAGGAGAGAGGACAGCATAGAAGACGACTGAGTGGACATAGCAGGTGGAAAAATATTGCTTTGAAAAGGATTCCCCAAAGGGCTTGTTGATGACCAAGCATTGGGTGCCACACTTGTAGAAGAGCCCCAGATGGCAGGGGCTGGAGCGGGAGTTGAGGCTGCAAAGGATGAAGGCTGGTTCCAACTTTGAACAGCTGGGCTTGCACCAAAAACGATCGGCTGGCTGAAGCCTGCAGGCTGGGCACCCATCATGGCTCCTGGGATCATTGAAGCAGTCTGACTGAAGACCGCAGATGGGCTCCATGGTCCCGCCTGAGGGGGTGTAACTGGTACAGCACCTGGGGGAGGAGGGAAAAAATACTTATCAGCAGACAAGCTTGGAGAGGATTCTAGAATTTTAAAAAGCACAGCTTTCTGGATAACATTTATAGAGCAACTACAGGGCAAATACCTTTATTAAACCTTGAGGCTAACATGGAATTTAGAGATTAAATTCCTCGAAAGGTTAACAAGCTCATACAGCATGGCTAGTGTTTGAAGGCTGGTTGCATTTGGAAGTACATGTTCTTTGTATCATACTTTTTTTTTTAACTTTTCTTATTAGCAGAATAAAACAATTCACAAGTACTAATGAGGAAAAAATGAGCCCTTACTATACTATACAAAGTCTGTCAATAGCAGGAACTAAGTCATTGAGTGAACACGTTTGTGTTCACAAAGCACATTGATTATGACGTAGTTAAGATAATCCATTGGACTCTCTGAGTCATTGATTTGAGCTTTGCATTTAGCAGCTGGCTCTTGTCTGGAAACTTATGGAAACCAGCTATCACGTATGTGCATAAGGCCCCAACATGCTTCCATCCTCAAGCAACCATTTCAAAGTTTCCTTGCTTTTTATTGCTGCCAAAGTTGACACAGCTATATAAAGGGAAGATAAAATTTAGCTGATGCCAAGATAGTTTTAGACTTTTATATGTAAAGATGGAGGAAAAGCTATTACCCTGGGTGGGCTGTTTCAAATAAAAGTGTTTCCTGCCATGTGTCATTCACTAAACCTTGCCAGAAGTTAGAACAGAGTATTTGAATCAGAAAGGGAGGAGCGAAGACAACAGGATAAAAGATGCTTCCCAGGTAAGGCATGGCTTGCGTCCCCTGACCCTGGTCTTGGGAGAATGGCTCCTTTGCCTGAATCCTATATTAGGAATTACTTACATCATGAAAAGCCAGGTCTCTCCCATTTCACTTTCTCTTGAGATAATTATTCCCTGAACCTTGTTCTGATACACAGGGTATATTCTTTTCTGCCTCTGTCCAAGTGTATTAATGAATAAGTTAAACTGTCACCACTAATAAAACTCTAAATTCAGCCTCATCCTTCTTCATCGATGATGCTGATGTTCTGCTTTTGAAACTTGCTTGCTTTGAGGTTTGAGGTTTGGATTTTATGAATTTTCTAATCCAACTAAGAAAATGCCCTCAAACTTGGGTAAGGAATGCTTTTACTTCCAGAGTGACACATGCTTTGAAAATGGTATTTAGCAGCTGATGTAGCCAGATAGTCTCTCTTAGATCTTCTTGCTATCGGCTTCCCTTATGCCCAGGAATACAGCCGTCTGTTCAAACAGTGGCAGGTTTCACAAAAGGCAACCTCACTTAATTAGCATCGTTATTTTCAAGGGGAGAACACTTGATAAGGAATATAACTAAAATTGGGAAGGTCACAGTCTGTGACCATAGGAACAATTGCAGACATACTGGCTCTGAATCCAGCACCCGGTCCTCCTGCTCTGCCTTGCTGACCGCAAGGCACAGGACTATTTTTTTTTCTAAATGGTATATTAATTGAAATACTAATTTCACAGACACAGAAATTAGACTTCATAACAAACCAAGGGACAAGATCTCTTTGATTCTATTATATAAGCCCTAAAAGCAAGTTTAGTTTGAACAAAACTATTGCTATTGCTTTAAAACAAATTTATTTAAATTTTATTAACTGAAACCAGAATCCCACTCTAATAATTTCCACCAATTAGATGTACAAAAAGAAGAGTCAGATTTTATCATCTTTCATGGCAAACCACTTCCCATTCCTTAGGAAGACACATGAGATCACATCAGTGGGAGTGGTATTTATAGAAGAAATATTATATTTGCCCAGGAATTAAAGGCTCTCCCAGGATATGCTTCTGCCAGCCTTCATTTCCACCCACCAGATTCTACACAGTTGTGTTTCCAAGACATTTATGGCCCAGCTGGAGAAAGTAAGGGCAAGGACTAAGGGAAAAGAGAGCATGGGCCTAAAACATTACTTTTATTACCTTCTGAAGCTAGATCAAAACACAGGGCAGCATGTCAAAGCAGAGGGCTCAGCTTTCTATAACGCCCTCTCCCCACCCCCAGCTCCAGGGGACACAGTCCCCCAGCTGGGTCCAGCGGAAGCCAGACCTACAACCATCCATGGTTTGGCGGAGAATCCCTGCTGGTGGACAGGGGCTATACTGTGGAGCTCAGTTTGATTCCATGTCCAAACTTGGAAGAATCATCAGTATTCTGCAGTTGTATACCCCAAGGCCTCAACAGGGGCACCTAGCCAAAAATCTTCACTTCGTCTGAATAAATTAACAGTTATAGGGTCCAGCTGTATTTTCAGGCTGACTTGTTAAATATTGGCTGTAAAAATTCTTCAGGGCATTGATATTAGACTACAAAGCCCTGGGATGGGATGTAGTCACATACCACATTCAAGTTCTTTGCTTTCTTGTGAGAGACAGACACCAACCTGCTATACCTGGGGGTGCAGGAAAAAGAGCAATGCAGAAAAGGGGGACCCCCCCCCACAGACACAAAGTGTTTAGCAAGAGCCTCTTGATGGTGTAAAATGCCAATCAGACACTTGGAACAATTTCAGCCTCTCGGTACCCCCTTTCTTGTCCCTCCTTTAGATAGGATTAAACAGATTTACTATGGCAGAAATAAATATTTTCCTTGTAGAATAGGAGAGGCCAGGCGGGTGGGGGGAAATGGGATCATGGTGACTGACTCTACAAGAAGACTGAGAAGCCAAGATCCTGGTCAAATTTATCAAAGGGGAAGGAGAGTCCTTCTTCATCTATGGTCCCCAACCTCCCAAGCCAGAGTCTATTTGGAGTTTGTAGAGGTGCCAAGAAACAGAAAAAGAGTCCCCAACAGGACAGCAAAGATGATTGTTGGGGTTTTTGAAAACTGTACCATGAAATCTGAAAAGAACTGGAGGCTGTGGATGTAGAGTAGCAGGACCAGCCCTCACCAGGTGGCATTTGCCATCATCCTGCAGCAGAGAAGCTCTGTGGCTCATGTGTGCTAAGGATGCATTTATGAACAACAGCAATACCTCTTCCCATAACTATGTACTCCTTACAACTCCAGTTATCCACTGTTTATCTTCTGACTCTATTATGACACCCTGCTAACAAACTATTGGCAAGGTGGGAGCATTCAGAGGATAGGATGTATGCCTGTCCCCATTTACATGTGCCTACGGGCAGAGCTGAGTCCACACCTGGCCTTTCATTCCGTGATGGTTCAGACTTAACTTATCCCTTTTGGGGCACATGGTGCTTCAAAAAGTCATATAGGCATTGAGAGGTCTTCAATCTATTATGGAAAATGACATGGAAGACATTTAAGTTGCTGTTTTTTCCCAACACAGATGGCAGATGAAACAAGGCTCTGTATCTCATCTCCTTTGCACCCTGAAGCTGGGTGGTGTTTCACAATCTCTCACAACTGTCTTCCAGGAAGCCACCGTCAGTTGGTTCAGGTACATGCAAAACTGAAAATGAATTTCTTGCCACTTGCCAACTTCAGGAGCCACATTTCAGTTATAAGATAATGGTATCAAATGGCAGTGGGTGGCACAGAAATAAAAGTGGGAGAAGGACTGCCTGGGTTGCCCCGTCTTTTGTCCATGGAACCCTGTGTGGATAGGAAGGGCCTTCGTCCTGTGCATTGTCATTTCATGAGTGAAAGTGGCAGAGCCATACCTCACTCTCGCTAGGCACCTACCTAGACCCGCAAGGGGCCCCACCGGGACAGGAACACTTGTTTTGAAGAGGTCCAGAGGGTTGGTCTGTGGGGCTGCAGATTGTCCTGTGGGTGATGTCTGGCCTGAAGGTTCTGAGATGGGAGGAGCAAAGATGTCTGATGCGAGCAAGTCATTTGCTGAAGACTGACAGAGAGGGAGGAAGGGAGGAGGGAGAAGAATTATTCAGCAACAGTGAAATACAGCTCTGATCTGTCTACTTTATCCCATATTTGAGATCCACAGAAAGGAAAAATTTTTCCTATTACTGATAAAAGAAAGCAATGGGTGGAAATAAAAGACGCAGATATCTGCAAATGACTCGACTATGGGGTGTAAAAACTGATACAAACTGGGATTTGCTGAATGAAATATTGTGCTCATTTTTACATTTGTATCAGTCTGTTCCCATTGGCTATAAGCTTGAAGCCGGGAAAAGAAAGGGCAAACTAAAATTAAGCATCTGAAATAGCTGTGATCATTCTATCGGCTTTAAATCAGTCTGCAAAGAGATGATAAAGTCTCAGTCATTAGGCAAACCTGTACATTCCTGAGAATTCTGAATTTTGAATCATTTTTTGAATGAAACTGTATTGATAGTGGGACTCATACACCCTGAAGTTTCCTCTAGAACAACGGGTTACTAAACCAACGTTTAAAGGAGGTGACAAGCTTGAGAAGTTTATACCGCCACCACCACTGTGGACATTAATGCAATATGCTGGGTGTGCAGGGCATGGTTAGTGTGGGGAAGTAACAAAGGGAGTCAGTCGCAAGGGGTCCCAGAACATGACGATCAGACTTACCAGAGGTATAGAAGCATAGCAGCATTGAAAATGGAAAAACTTGTGTTTAGTTTAGTATTAAGAGACAAGACATGCAAACAGAAGGCGGGGTGTAAGGAGCACTGCTGAGAAGCTTAGACAGAATGGCGATTAGGGGAAAGTCGTCCTGGAGAGCTGATGTGCCTCATCCCACCTTCTAGCCACACGGGAAACTACAAGAGCAGCAGGAAAGAGCTCGCGTCACACCACCCTTCGGTAGGGAACATGCACTCTGCTAATGGACATGTGGAGAAGACAATTCACCTTAGCAGTCCTTCTGCCTCGTCCTGGTTTGGTACTTTGTGGAGGTGGGATAATGGCTATGGAGTCATGCGCTGAGGACTGGACAGAGCTTTCCAAGTCCTGCTTTACGCCATTCGGTACAGAGAGTCCTTTGGGAGGGCTTCCCACGAAAGGGTTTGGGGAAGATTTGGTATGGAAGCCGTTCTGTTCTCTTTCAGATACCCCATTTTGAGTTCTCACCGCTGGCTGGCTTTGCGTATTCGTAAAGGGCCACGGGCCTGCCTGAGCTTCCTGTTTGCCAGTCCGGTTAGAGATTTGGTCAAACTGCTGACCAAAGGAATCAACATCGCCATTCAGGGGCCCATTACTCAGTGAAGGAGAAAAGCTACTCAAATTCTCTTTCTTCTGATCTGGAGATTCGAGAGAATCAAACGAAGAGGGTGTCGATTGGTCTGGCTGTGTGAAAGGATCATCACGGAAAGGATCAGGATTGGGGGTGGGAAAGAAGTTGAGATGGGCAGAAAAGGCATTTTCAGGCATGAAGGATGCCTGAGGCTTTGGTCGCGGAAGAGAGCAGGAGGTGATGCCATTTGTTAAGAATGGATTTTCTCTTAAAGAATTCTGATTGGTGTCGATTTCAGAGTTTAGATCCACTAACAGGATATCTTTGCTTTCCTATCACATTTGGAAAGAAAAAAAAAAAGAACATGTGTTAGTCCATGTTAAGACTTCAAATAAGAAAACTACATTAAAATGCCTAGGACTATCAAAACACCCATTTGAATTTGGTCTTGATAAATTGGTTAGCTACGATCCCCTCCCATCAGCTTCTGGAAAGTGTTTACTACCTGTGCCCCTCTCTCACACCATTTCCTTTATAAAAAGTCTATTGGCCCTTCGTTAAGTGAAAGCTTACTGTTGCTTACTTCATGTCTCTGCTCACCTGGGTTCATACACACAGCCAGGCTGAGTTCACGACCACCATTGTTTCAATTCATGCCTTGGAGTGTCTCAAAGGGAACTGATTGTGTCACTCTAAACGATTATTTAAGTATGCTGAGCTTAGGTGTAGGAAGTGACTTCAGAAACCTGGACCAGCTTCTTACCTGCTGTATACATGGTCTCATCTACTGTACCCCCAGAGTCATTAACATCATGCCTCCAAATGAGTGAATTCATTGGTTGATATGTTTCTGTTTTATAGTTCTGATTATGATGAAGTTGAAGTCATATACATTTCCCTATAATTGGTCCATTTCTTTCCTGGAGATGGAGGGGTTCCTTTAATGTCACAGCCTATGATATTTACTATCACGCCTCTTTAAATATTGAAGACTTTTGTTGAAGATGTCAGCCATGGTGTATCCCTCATCTGCATCTTGTTCTCTTCCTTTTACACATTTTTTTTGTCTATGTTATTCTGTGAAAGTGACTCTCATCTATCACATATTAACCTCTAATATTTAGACATTTTTTCATAATATAGCTTATAGTCATCTGTGTTGTGGCAGTAATTTCATCTATTTAATGCTAAAGTCAACTAAAAACTAAGTTACTTTTTGCATGAGTTGGAGATGTAGATTTAAAACTTAATCTAAAGACATATCAAATGTCTAACTCTACCGATTCTATTTCTTCACAATCCCCCTTTTTTGTATGTTAATTATTTGGTTTCTCCAGTGTTCTATAATTTTTTTCACAACATAAAAGCAGCAAATTTGATGAATTTGACATGTCTTTCTTCCAGTTAATGTCATAACTAATTATGATTCACCCCAGGAGAGAAATCCTATATTAGCAGCCCTCTTTGACTTCAATCTATTAAATTCTTAACTATGCTAGCCATAGACGATACAAACTGTCCAGCTAAAGTGAAAGTTAGAGGAGACATCTAGCATTACCCTGGGAGACTACTACATAACTAAACATTTTGATCACTGGGATGACAACAACTTTAAGAATATATTAATTCTCAATTTCTCAAACAAGTAAGTACAAAAAGAAGGTCTCCTTGGTTTTAAAAGTAAAGCATACACTTTTTAATTTTTTTTTAACAAGTTCAAATGTTACTTTGTGGCCATAGAAGAGACAGAAAAATCAGAGTTAAATGGTATTCTATCTTTCGGCTCTCTTTACTGTAAGATATAAAAATACAGTTTTAAAAAGGCATAGTTTTTCTCTTTTTAACTGGAAGAATTTGTCAGAAGAAAAAGCTTGTCATTTAAATTTTTTTTAATCAAAGAAATGGATTGGAAGACCTCTGAATGAAAGGATCTTTAAGGATCAACGGGAGGGTAAAATCTATTACAGAAGATTGTGATTTCAATATTCATTCATTAGGAGCCACCTCTAGGTGAGGGCAGTTGGGTATTCACAGCTGGTAGAGTTCTCCTTTTCAATTACTTCAGAAGAAGTTCTTAGGACACCAATCGGAGCCACAATGCTAGGCTTCTGAATAGTCACCCTACAAGCAAAATGTATAAGGCTCGCCTCAGGTTGGGTTTGCTGTTCGTGCATGATGGAGAGTCCAGTGTAGATGACAGGCTAGAACTGAAGGGTGTGGGGCTCTTCTTCCACCCCTCGGTCAGAACTTCATTAGTGCTTTGTTGGACTGCCAACACTCTATCCACCTGGCCACCGTGTGAGCAACTGAGAGGCAGGCTCTGAATGACAGTCCCCATTCCTAAGGAGCTGCAAGCAGGTGAGCAGGCAATCAGGTGTATACACCAACACCAGCTTTTAAAAACTGAGTTCCCTGGCTCTCCTCTGGTAGCTAACCTCACCTACCTTGCCAGCTTGACAAATTGAGGGCTTCCCTGCTCCAAGCCTTTGGTGCCATCCTCATATGTATGAAAACACACTTTCTCAGGCCAGCTTTCATGATGCTCCAACTAAGACCCAGTTTGATCCTAGCCCAACATATGTCCCCTACACATTTCAAAGACCCATTGCAAATTCATATTCTTTTCTAAGCCTTTTCCTATGCATCTTTCTATTTTACTTCTACCCATGTTTTCCCCAGAGCAACTGTGGAAGGAGTTATCTATTTTTTAATATGCTGGTTTTACCAAGTAGAGATAAATCTACTCTGTGACCTATAAATACAAAGTCAGTATGTAAGAGCATGTCAATGTTTAACTAAGTGTGTTAGCCCTGTTAGAAAGCTAACCCCTGTTAGCTACTTAATAGCTACCAACTTTTTTGATGGCATTTATTGTTTTAATTTATTGCTAGTTTAACTAAAACTTGACTTTCTACAAACCAAAAGTTCTTCAAATGCAAGAAGTCTAATAAGAATGAAACTCAGGATAATTCATATTGCTTTTCATTTCCTTTTGCAGAATGTTCCAGAACTCTACAAAAGTAGATTTTATCAAATCTACTTATCAGTGCTTCCTTGCCTCTTCCTCTGCAATTCCACTTCATATCTTGAGTGTTTCATTCTCTTTGAATATTCTTGTTTAAAGATTATTCTTGGAAAATAGGTCACTCAAATATCAATTGCCTTTGGGGAGGGGGCTATTAATAAAGGAAAGGGCGAAGTTGTTTAGGAATCCAAAGGATCTCAGAGCTATGATGGACCTTTCAGGGTCATTGAGCCTAGTATTTCTAAAAGTTTATCTGTAGAATGGTAATAAACACTATAAAGAATGAAAGGTTCTATAGACAAGGGAGCCTGGAAAATATGCTCAAAAGAACATTAAATGGATTTCTCCATTGAAGGTTCTGTAGAGCTTTGAAGTTGCCACAGTGCAGTGAGATTCCTACCTCACTGGTGGGGGCAGAGAGGAGTGCATGCAGCCCCTGCTCCCACACTCCTCTCTCCTGGGTGTTTATGTAATGAGGTTTCACAGGCCTGCCATTTTCTGCAGTACTTGGAAAGTAAGAATCTTACCCCATCTCCTACCTTCTGCTTGAATTTTTGTGACCTTCTTGGTTATATAGACATGCTTGAGAATTTCCTCATATAGGAAACTCCTAGTTAGACATTTTCCCCATTATTCTAGACTAATTCTCTGGTTGTCTAGTTATTGCCCTCTCTTCCTTCATGTTTAAATCTAGAATCTCACTTCCTCAACAGCATTACTTGAACCTCTAAACTAAATAAACACCCTTTAATTAACATCAATTAATATGCTTTGTGATTAGTTTTAATGTTGTTCTTCCTGCTAAATAGTAAATTTTATGGTGTTGTGTGTTACTTATTGTTGTGTCTTGCAAAAAGCAAGTACTCAAGAAGTTGTTTCATTGGCAATGCAAGTTTCTAGAGTCATTTGAAGTTGCATAAATAATTTCTTTTGAGGTCTACTTTAGAAGTGGACTTCTTTATTGAGTATATGAAGTTTTTGTTGATCATCATTTTCTAATCTATAATAGTTGGTACATGTCTACATGATTGATATACCATAATGTTCTATAAAACATAAGCCATTTTCTAACAAGAACAGACTTTGGTTGTACATTACTGAACCTCTTGTTTGCTTGAATCTTTATGTCATGAGAAGCTTTTGCTGCTAAATTGCAACAGAAACAGTGGAAAAAGAAATAAAGAGGTCAGGAAGCTTCATGATTAATCATCTAACAGACTTCCTTCAAGTAGGTTTAAGCCAAGGATTATATTCAGCTCCTTCTGATCCTAAGTCATAGGGAATGTAGACACATCCCCAAACAAATCTTGATAATCCTATAGTCAAGAAGGGCTATATTAGTTGACCTCCTGCTCAGATTGAACCTCTAGGCAATGTTAATGTATAAATTAGTGCCAACGGGTTCCCATGATGACTTAGATTCAAATTTGTTCTAGTAGTCACTCATACTTTATGTGGAAAAATCAGTCATCACCTTCTGAGTTTCAGTGAAGATGTTCAAGGTTCTGGATAATTACCAATTTGAATTAGAGATGTCATTTCCATTACATTGCAAATTTAAAAATGAACACTTACTGTTGGACTATTTAGGTCAGGAGGTGTAGACATGTCCCCAAACAAATCCATCTGGTCCACACCCTTAAAAAAGTATTTGGATTAGATTCACATGTGTCTACTAAAAATATTATTTTGTATAGTGTTGTAATAGTTTGTTTTGTAAACTAAAGTTTAGGAAAATAGTTGTCATGATTTGATTTTCATTTAACTCACACATATCTGATATTAAGCTATTTGGGTCAGGAAGTGTAGATATGTCCCCAACAAATCCATCTGTTCCACATTCTTAAAAAGTATTTGGGTTAGATTCAGGAGGTCTACTGAAATGATTATTTTGTATATTGACATAAATGTTACACTAATGTTTAGGACAATAGTTGTTGCAATTGGATTTTTATATGGATTCAATTCAGAACTGGTGTTAGCAACATCTACAGGAAGTAGAACTCAGGTTCAGATGAGTGAGAATCATAAAACATCACATACATACCAATTTCAGTTTGTTTGCTTGGTCGTCGACATTCATCAAGGTCTCACTCCCATTCTGAAAGAGGGCAAATGGTTACGAGTTTAACTGATGAGGTTTCCTCTCACTGTATTGGCTTATTAAACAGTTACAACTTTGCACTGATTATTTAACTTTATCTTTTCCATGACAAAGAGGCTACAAGTAGTAAGCCAGGAATGGGGAGGGCTTGGGTGGAGAGCAAACAAGGGCCCATGCATGATTCGTAAGAAGTGGAGATGCACTTTTACCTCTACTGTTCTGTTGGCTTCCTCTGCCTGAAAACAAAGATACAAATTTGTTGATATTAGTATTTGTGATTAAAGAGAGTTAAATAAAAGAACAAATATACTTTTAGGCTCACAGGCATAAGGCAAGGAAGAGTCTTGCCTATTTCACCCACACCCCCCCTCCTTTCATAGAAATTACTGGATTTGAGTAGAGGTACTAGATTTAACCTAGGTTGTCCTGTTCCATTCCCATGACCAATATGTAGCTTGTATGAGGAAGGGATAAGAGTTAGGGATTGGACATTAGAAATGCCTGACAATAAAATTCACCTATCGCCCTCCTGGAAGAACAGACAATTCCATGCGTTGGAGAGTCCTACAGAAGCCCCTTCTAGAGACAGGTCCTATGCATACAGAACATCAAACCTGGTCCAGCGCACAGATTTAAATTCCTATAGCCTGCATCAAGTAGGACTTGCCTTTTTCTTCTCTTCTTCCTTTTTCTTTACATTATAGATTACTTGAAAAAGATCCTTAAGATCAACAACTAAAGGCTCAGCCTAAAGTGAGAAAAAAACAAAACAAAACGTTGCCATCAGCATTTTATTCTTAATATTTTCTGTGCTGTCTCCATCAGTTCTGATTAGTACTGTTCTTTTTTTTTCCTTAAAGCTCCTTATTCTATTCCCCTGGCATATAGGGGGATCACCCCCCACCACCACACGCACCACCATCAACTTCAGATACATAAAGGAAGCACGGTGAGGGAGTGTTTAGACAAAATGGAGATACCATGACTATCTTCAAAGTCTCTTCAAGGTTTCTGGGAATAATTCACTATTGTTCTAAAATCAGCATTGACCTTAGAATAAAGTATGTTCTCACAAAACCTTGTGCCACATACCACATGGGTATCAATGACCATTAATTAAGACACTTTCTTAAAAGACAGGAATTCTCTGAATCATTATTTTACTCTCGAATGTTTGATTATTCCCAGCAGGTGTTTTAGTTCCATGACAGACGTTCCTATGCTCAACAGAGGACTGTCCCCAAGTAAGCCTCAAGGCTTACAGCTCACCTGTTGCCCAGTTTTTATGGCAAAAAACTGATGCTGGCCTTCTCCTCCACACACATAACCAAACGCCCTGTTGTCTGTCACATCACGGGCAATGAAAGAAATCTTATTTACTGGATGTTCATGCTCTATTACCTGGAAATAAGCACAAAGAATGATTTATTGAGAAAGCTAGGACTGGGGATGTGACTCAGAGGTAACAGAATCTATCTGTAGGCTAGCCCCACGAGGCATCGGACACGGCATATAGGAAGAGGTTAAACCCTTTGCATAAACACTTTTAGTCTCTGGTTGAAAGCCAGAGCTACATTTATCCTTGCTGGAAACGACTCCACAACGAAGGAAGAATAGGAAAAAAAGTGGGAGGAATGTTCTTTCTTAGAACATTGATACTTGAATCTTCCTACCCTAAAGGTATGATGCTCACAGCAAGGAAGAACTGAGGATTAGGACACCAAGAATTTCTAAAGAAAAGGGGATATGTAACGCTTAAGCCAACACAAGTTGGTCTTTTTTCCCAACTCAAAGTCAAACTTAAGTGAATGACATAATTGAGCTACAGAAGCGTTCACATGGATACTCTGACAACACTTCAGGATGGATACACAGAAGGAATCACTTTGTATATGGTTAGAATGAGATCCCCAGTATTTGCTGGAAGGTTTCAAAATGCATTTTTCATGGACTTGTCCTAGACTATGTCATTATCCAGAAGTTACAGGTGGCAGGGAGCTTATTGGCTTAGTGTCATCTTCTCCCACTTCCATCCCATATCTTTTTTTCTTTTTTAAGAGAGAGAGGGAGAGAGAGAGAGAGAGAGAATCAATTTTATTTAGTGTTTCATGTGCCTTTCATTGCTCTGACACTTCGTTGTGTATACGGTGCTGGGGTTCAGACCCTCATCCTTGTGCCTGCCAAGCAACTGCTGTAACTGCTGAGCCACTGCTCCAGCCCCCCTCACTAATCCCATACTCTTGATCCTTTAAAGTATAAACAGGACTTGGCTCATCATATATATTTCTAGATGGCAATACATGTCTTGGTTTTTGTTTCCAAATGCCCAAGACCACTGAAAAGATCTTATTTTAAGGAAAGGAAAGAGATAATGCACATGAGAGAAATCTGCCATGATTCTCCGAAGGGCTTGGAAAAACAGAGTTAAGAGTTATAGGACAGGGTTGGGGATTAAATTTAGTGGTAGAGCATTTACTTAGCAAGTGTAGGGCCCTAAGTTCAATCTCCAGTACTGCAAAACCAAACCAAACCAAACAAACAAAAAACATTTGAAGGATAAGATGGAGACAGTGATGTCAGTGAACCTGACCACTTGAGCACTGGCAGGCTGGGTGAGCATGCAACAGGGAGCCCAGCTTTGAGTGTGACCGAAGGATTTTGCAGATTAGATAATAGGCATCTCTAGGAAGGGATGAATAGAAACTGGAGATCTTCCCACAGTATCCCAATATAAATAGAGTATTATACACCAATGAAAGTGAGCTGGAGGGGTTGCTCAGTGGTTACAGTGTTTGCCTCGCAAGCACCAGGATGTGGGTTCAAACTAAGGGTCAGAGCAACGAAAAACCACATGAAAAACTAAGTAAAATTTATTCCCTCTCTTTCACCGTCTCTCTCTCTTAAGAAAAAAAAGAAAATGAGCTATAAACAATATTTAAAGTGAATGAATCTTACAATGCTATTTTCAGTATAGGAAGAAATGTCCCAGAAAACAGAAAATATGATAGTTTTTGGTTAAGGAACAAAACTAAAACTAAATATGCAAAACTGTTTATGTATGGTAGAACAAAAACAACCACACAAACACACAAAAAATTAACAAGGTTACATCTGTGGGGTGAGGAAACCGGGAAAAGACGGATGGGGAAAAAGCTAGATGTGTTATTAGCTTCAGCTTTAAGTTAGCTGGTAAGTTCACGTGTGATTAACATCTTACAAATCAAGTGATACCCATGCATAGACTCATGAAAAACCACAAAGCAGGAATTAGGATTCATCTAGTTGTGTATACCTGAGGTGTGCAGTGTGGTGTTTGTAGCATCCCTGTGTTGATAGACTTAGAGTCACATCTCTTATAGGAGACAAATTTCAAAATGAGGTATTGTGACTCCTCACTTTCTATTCTGTTACCTCTGGAGAAGTTATGCATGTGTTTTTGTTTGTTAGTTTGATTGGTTTGGGTTTTTTTTTTTTTTCCTGCTATAGAACTTTGAGAAGGAAAAAAAGGAAGCTGAAATTGAAGTAACATATCATTTATCACGCTTAGGTGGTCAGGTTGGTGTCAGTGAATGTGAATTCTTACCCCAGTTTTCTCATCAATTATTTTTATCCCAGAAAGGGAAATGTTGACCCAGATCCTTTGTTTGTGCTGTCCCTGAGACCGACCAGCTGCCGCCATGCCCTGATGAGGTTGGGAAAACAAGAAAAACCAAATTTAAAACATCCTATTGCTTTCAATACTAAAAAAAGAATTAGAAGATAGCGTGGTTTTCAGCTTGGCTTGCCAGCTGTGAGAGCATGAGGGGCATCTTTCACCTGGGGTGCCAGGGTGGAGGAGGAGACCACTGAGCAGGACAACCCCTTAGTCAGCTGGGAGAGATAAGGGCACTGGACTGGATGATCTTCAAGGATGCTCCTTCTAAGTCTTGTGTTGTCTAATGAATATTACCTTTTTAATTAGGTCCACATAGTAATGTAGTACTGAATTTACTAAATTTAATACTAAAGAACACACATTTCTAGGTAGGGGCCTGCATCTTGCCCCCAGAACACTGTGCAGGTGGAAGACATGGTACCCATGCCCTCTTCATGACGTAAGACAATGCACACCCTTGCACACAGCTGTCATTGAATGAAGGAGACTGTTGGGGACAGGCTTGGCTCATCCAATCACTGAGTCAGCAAAGCAAACCCTGATATCTTTCATTAAACTAGATTCTAGAGCAGTACTTGAAACGTATGAACTAACTCATAGCTTCTCAGAAAATGAGACATTACTGGAACAATTACGGGGGTAAAAATTTTCAGATCAATGAGATGTAGGTAACCAAGAGCTTTGAAGACGATTCCCTCTTATAGACGTTTGCTTAAGATAGAGATAAAGCATTCTTCTCCCTTACCTTGAGCTTCATCATAGAATCTTGGCTCATCTTATCCCCTCGTGCATCTGGCACATCATCAATTCCAATCAGCTTGGCCTTGTATTTCACACCATCACCTTTGAACCTGGCCAAGAGATACTCATCTGTCTTTTCAGAGCCTGAGGAGAGAAAGAAATATAGGATAAAATTTACCTTTAAACACCAGTCCTAGGGGCTGGAGCGGTGGCTCAGTGGTTATGGTGCTTGCCTGGCATGTGCAAAGACGCAGGTTTGAACCCCAGCACCACATACACAATGAAGTGTCCCAGCAATGAAGGTCACATGAAAAACTGAATAAAATTGATTCTCTCTCTCTCTTTCTCACTGTTCCTCTTTTTAAAATAAAAAATACCAGTCCTAGGTAAGATCAAATATGCTCCTGAAAAGACTGAAAGAACAATAAGTTTAGACAGCAGACTCATCAAACATGGATTACTAATTGAACTGGACCTTCCCAGACTAGGGATAGGGATGAATAGGGAGGGGTTTGCAATGGGGAGGGTAAGCAGGGATATATGATGCATGCATGTATGAAAGTGTAACAATAAATCCCTTCAATGTGTAAAACTATAATGAAAATAAAATATTTTTTAAAAAAAATATGCTCCTGATTCTCCAAATTTTGAATAGAACAAATCTTGATGATATTGCAATTTATCATAAATGGAATATTTTATTCTAATTCTTCCTTCTTTTGAATAAAATCATACTTTATAGTAATGAATAGGGAGTTGGGGTAGAGAGAAAAATAAACTGTCAGAGATGGAAAATTGATGAGAGGAAACCATGGAAATATGTGAAATAAAATTTGAGACTTCTTCATCAAAGTTTTTTAAGGTTTTGAAAGAATGCAATGATGATTTTTTTGTGAGAGAAAAAAATAATTCACTAACATACAACTACTAACATTTGAACTATCAATAAAAAAGAAGGGAAATATGGGTAAATTCCCTTGACAATAATTAATATAATCATCCCATCTTTGTAACTGCTTTTTCTCCTCTTAAAAGACCTGTGTGATCTCATTCCCAGAACTAAAGGGTAGCAGCAAAAACCAAGCAAGTCACAGCATATCCACAGGTCTGGGTGATCAAGGACTCTGGCACTTTTTACTGATACATCAGGTTGAAAGAAGAGGGACTAAGAAAATACACCTTTTGATATTTAAAAATCGTGATCTTAATAAAATAAAATGGTCAATAGATTATTGGAAGATAACCACATTGTAACTGCTGGTTGTATTACCAACTGAACCAGAAGCCATGAAGTTTCCAGCAGGACCTAAGTTTGTGCAACCTCAGATTTGGAGACCAGTCTCATTGCACATGGGGTGAGCCAAACTCTTCTGCCAAAGTGCACCTTTACTGTTTAGGGAAACCCGAGACTAGGCTACTGTGGCCCTCAGCCAACACCAGTGCTATGGTACCCTGAATCTGACATTTCTCCAGAGGTAGGGGTAACCGCCTCCAGCGCTCTTCAGTGACCTTGGAGGACTTTTCCATACCTTTCTTCTTTTCCTTCTTCGATGGTGCTTTTGGCGCAGCCTGTTGGTCAGGTTGACCATTGGTTGTGCCCGTTTCTACTTCGTTAGACATGGCAAGAAGGGAAGCAGCAGACCCCAGCACCAGCAGACACGTATTGGCACCAGGTGATCCCCGATGGGCAAGTCTCAAATGAACATAACCTACAACACACACCTGCAGGCAGAGTTGAGAGGCATGATGAGATGAGAACAGGCAAACCCAGTTTTAGGTCATAAGGTCTAGAGCCAGTGACGCTCTTTCATAGTTCTGTGGACTTGTGTGTTCCTTTTCTTTGTTGGAAAGCAGGAGAGTGGGGAGCGGGCAAGTGTGCTTGACAGATTTTCCCTTCAGCACTTGATATCTGGTAAAATTTAATGATTATCTAACTGGACACTTGTATTAGAACTTTGGCATAAAAATCTGGCATTAAAGACAGGGATCAAAAACCGTGCTGGGACCGTAAATATGTGGGGTGGGGGAGTGGGGAGAGGGAATAGGTGGAGGGAAGAGGAGAGGGAGGGAGGATAGAGAGGGATCTAGGGAGACAATCAACAATGTAGCATACTCTTTGCTCCCCCCCCCTGAGAATCCAAATAATAATTATGCAATCATTTAATTCTAGAAAATTCACAATCTAAACATTTATATCACTTGTAGGGGTGAAATATAGAAGAATCAAGAAACTGGGGTATGGGTGATGTTAGGGTAATTCTGGTTTAAGAACAAATGCATACTATAGTGTTACTTTATATGTATTTATGATTTTACAATAACTCAACTCCTTAATAAAAAAAATGTGCTGGGGGGCTAGGCATGGTGGTGCTCACCTATAATCCCAGCAACGCTGGAAGCTAAGGTAGGAAGATTGCAAGTTCAAAGCCAACCTTAGCAACTTAGTGAGGTCCTAAGTTACTTCAGGAGACCCTGTCTCAAAATTAAAAAAAAAAAAGAATAAAAAAATCTTGCTGGAAAACATTGAATGCAGAGCATCTAAAGATTGCAATTGGCATCTGAAATTGGAAATTATAAATTTCATTTCCTCACAAAATCATTTATCTAAATAGGCAGAAATAAAAGCAAGGGTTATGGGCTGGAAATGTTGCTCCGTGGTAGAGTTCTTGGCTCTAGGTTCAATCCCCAGCACCACACACACATGCACACATGTGCACATACAAAGAGTTGCGAATTAATTTTAATCACATTGATAAACATTTTTTAAAATATTATGATTCTACATTTGATCTCAGTGCTCTCCAAACACCATACTTTAAAAGATGTCCATTTTTGACACTGACACATGTACCAGGAAAGAATGAATGTACATGTCTGTTGTGCAATTCACAGACTATAGAAACTTGTATGCTATTATTTAGCATTATCACCCTCAAATAGTTGTATTATATGTTCTCCTAAAGCTTCCCATGTATCATAGTGGTGAAAGGGAAAAACAGTCATCACAAGCCCACAGAAATAAACTAATCATGTTTCAAAAGTTTCTTCCTACTTACCAAAGTTTCTACACAGCTCTAGGGAGAGCAAGAGTATGAAGGTAGGACTACACACCAAAGTAAAAGAAAAGTCATTTACTGTTTTATCATCTTGTTCAGACCACCTCTGAGCTAGAACCCCACAATAAAAGTCCTCTTCATTCTGTTCCTATGTTGCCCATTTCTTACAGCATTTAATTGAAGGGCTGAACCCCCTGTAAGGGAATATGTGCTTGTTGTTAGACATCTAAACACAAAAAGTAAACCTCAAGCTTTTACTAGAATGGCTGAAATTTCACTTAGCTTACTTTATAAACGTCAGTGTGTTTTCTTGGAAGCCAGCACTTAAATCCTTCCCCTTTGTGTTTTTAGTCTTTATAGTCTTAAGAGCCTTTAAATACATACATATAATCTATATATGATTAATGTTATCTGAATTGTTTCATTTGGAGATTCAGAAATTAATTTTGCTCAAAGAACCTTATGGTTAGGCAGCCAGTGAGACAGTCTATTTAAAGATGAAAGTCTTACATGGTAGAAGGCTTGACGCAAGACTTAGTTGGAGGTCAGGCACTATTAGCTTTTTTTTTTTTTTTTTTTTTAAAGAAAAAGGGACAGGCAGGGCTGGAGCGGTGGCTCAAAGGTTACTTCACTTACTCAGCATGCGTGAGTACACAGGTTCAAACCCTAGCACCCATGTGCACAACTAAGTGTCAGCAACGAAAGCCATGTGAAAAACTCAATAAAAATTGATCCTCTCTCACACTGTCCTTCTCTCTCTTAAAAAAAAGAAAGAAGGAGGGACAGGGGCTGGAGTAGTGGCTGAGCAGTTACAGCACTTGCCTGGCATGCGCAAGGATGCGGGTTTGTGTCCCAGCACCACGTACACAACAAAGTGTAGGAAAAACAAAAGTCACATGAAAAAGAAAAACTAAATAAAATTGATTGTCTCTCTCACTCACTGTCCCTCTCTCTTTAAAAAAAAAAAAAGAAAAGAAAAGAATTTGGATTGTGAGAGGATAAATTTCTTTTACTCGTTACCACCCAGTTTGTGATAATTTGTTACAGCAGCCCTAGGAAATGGATGCACCACCTCTATTTTGTATGCCTTGATTGGTTTCAATGGGTTCCAAATTCGTTTTTTTTTTTTTTTTGAGACATGGTAAATAAATCCCCTGGTCATATCCACCAGTAATCATTTTCTAAATTTCAGATCATTTTTTTCTGAATAGAGTGGATTTTTGCCCATGTTAACAACACTAAGGGGTGAGATTGAGTTCTAGTTTAAGGAGAGACATTGACATTCATCTTCTTCCCTTCATCCCAGTGAGTCCTCACCTTTACAAGTTGCTCAGGTCTCATCTTAGAAATAAAGGAAATACTTCAATGTGAAGTCCTCTTGTGGTCTTTTCCGGATTAAAAATCTAAAACTGATGACCTCCTATGCTGTCTTTTCCTATTCCCTTCTCCTCAAGGAGTCCTCATTTCAATTTCCCCCAGAGTCAATCATAGCCTCTGATATATCTCCTGGGCGAAGCCAATTACTCTGCTTTCCACCCTTTTGAGGGTATCCTGCAGACAACAGAAACCCATATATATTTTTGTGACTATTTCCCCCTACTCTGCTCCTATGATAATCTTGAAGGTCCAGTTTGCACCTTGTGTTTGCTCAGTTAGGTTGACATGGATTTATTTTTCAAGTGATGAAGTTTCTCTAAATATAGACTAAACTTCAAAGCTTTCTGCTTCATCCTGCGGTAGCTCCCTTTCGGATTTAGGAAAAAGATTTGACTTTTTAATTTTGGATGTCAGGCTCTTTTTACTCCATACACCTACCTCAGGTTCTCATTTTTTTAGAATGCTGTTTGATTTTGACTTCTTGCATTCTTCAATTTGCTGAGATGCCCCTTACCCAACATCTGTCCCTCCTCCCCAATTATTTATTTGTCTTTGAAGACAATAGGTAAACTTTTCTCCTAAGCTTTCCTCTCTCCCCTCTACACACCTAGCCATCACCTGGTTTTCACACAAGTTTGTCCACTCTGGACTATCACCTCCCCGAAGGTGGGAGACTCACTTCTCAGTTTCTTACATACAGAAGCTGTTAATGTGCATGGTAATAAGGATGGTTGCACTTTTGCACGCTTTCTTCCTCGCTTGCTATGTGTATAAACGTGTATATATTACCTATCTCTTATTTCTCCACCTTTTTGAATATAAGGTTTTTTTGGGGGAAGGTAAACCCACAGTTTGGTTTTTAGGGAGCAGATTATCCAGATAGGACTGTGACTAAGTTCTAGAGATGTTTAATGTAGCCCAAAGATACAAACTGTTTTCCAGAAAAATATGTAACACTTATTGGGACTTTGTAGCTTCCTGGTTTGGGGACAGGGTGAGAACACCTTCCTTCGAGTGAAGGATAGCTTGAAATTGTTAGGTGGAAACACTTGCTTTGGTGCAGGGGAAGTAGTTCACATGTGTAGTTGGGTGTGCATGGAGGCTGAGTCGCCAAAGGGGTGGTCTGGGCCAGATATTCAGTTATCTCAGCTTCCGGATCACCCTTTTGTACCTTGCTTTATGATGCTGGACCTGGGCCTCTGCAGACATTTTTGCTTTGCCAGCTGGCTGTGTGTGAGCTCTGCCAACAAAGGGTACTAGAGGGAGACAGTCAAGCTAGACAAGGGACTTGCACTTTTCTGTTTGCATCATGTGGACTCCTTATGGCCCACAGCTCCTGTGAGGGTGACTGTTTCCCACAGACCTTCTGCAGCCTCACAGCAACAGTATCTTCCTATATCAGTGGCTGAATCCAGTTTTTAGCATTTCCTAGACTTGCAGAACTGGCTGCATGGTGGCCTCCTTGGACACACCAGCATCGGTCCTCTGTTGTTCTCTGTCCAGCACCACGGCTCCAGGTCTTCAGAGCACAGGGACTCCAGCCTAAACTCAGCAGCAACCTTTCTCAGAAGAACAGTCCATGGGACCCTGTCTTCTAAGTTTATAAGCTTTGGTGATTTCAGTGTCTTCTTTTGACTCTCCAGCCCTCTGGGTGTTAGTTCCATATTCTGCTCACCCAGTGAGGATTATGTACTCTCCCTTTGGCTTCTCAGTCATTCAGCTAACAAATTCACACCAGGTTAACGCTTAGCATTAAGATATTTTAGAATAGCTGGTGTGGACTGGACTCAACCGATATGATGGTAAAACGAATCTGTTTTGATTTTATAGTCTGAAGAACCATTCTTCAGAATATCCTAAATATGACAGATCCAAGAGTTAGTTTAAGCATCCTTCCTTACATGATTTTAAAAACTACATTGTGGCTCTGGAGCAGTGGCTCAGCAGTATTGTGATTGCCTGGTGCGCACAAGGACATGGTTCGAATCCCCGCACCACGTACACAATGAAGTGTCAGAGCAACAAAAGCTACATGAAAAACTAAATAAAATTGATTCTTTCTCTCTCTCACTTTCCCTCTCTCTTTTTATTTAAAAAAAAAAAACTATATTGTTTTGGACTTTCAGGGCAATACTTATGTACTTTGATAGGTCCAAGTTTAATTTCCTAGGCCAACAACACAAATTATAAGAATGTATTCCAAAACAGAATGCATGCTATCCTCTCTTGGGGAGGCACCGGGGCATTTGTGTGGCTTTATCTCCAAGTCAGTCTTGCTCGGGGACAGTGTCATGTTGAGTTCCACGCTGCACATGTGCACAGCAGAGGTGAGATGGCTGAGCACTGAGCAGAATCGCTGGCTGCAAAAGCAACCTGGGCAGAAGAGGCTGTTGCCCATCTTGGAAGCCTGAGCTCACACTTCCTGCAGGAAATTATTTTTGACAAGAAAAGACATCATAGTGCGAAGCATGTGCTGTTAAAGGAATCTGAGCAGTGCCACAAAGCACTTTGACAGAGGTGGATTTATTTGTAAAAGTAATACAAGACACAACAGCCACGTAACCCAAGACAGGTATCAAACTAGTGTTGGCAGACAGGGCCAAATGGAAGGGTTTAAATGCTATAGCTTGCACAGCAAGAACGTCCCTCTTCAGACACTTATGTACAACTTTCACAGCCCTGGGATTGTTTTAAAGGTATTTGGTTTCCTCTGACTTCATCTTTCACCATTTGGAAATGAACAGGTTGAAGAGACAAGGGGAAAAAATAGGGAGAAACTTTCTTTGGCATAAATTCCCCAAAGAAAATGGATGTGTATGTTGAGGTGCAATAACCCAGCGTAGGGTGGTTCTCCATTGTAAGCTCTGCAGTTGAAAGTGTATCTCTATTCCCTATAATAACCAGAAGGTAGACTGCCCAAATGCCCCAAGACTCAAAGATGAACTCTTTTCTAAAAGAATTTCAAGACATTGATTTTAACAAGAGCATGCATCTAGTTACGCATTTAATAGAGTGATAAATATTCACCTTTCTCCCAAAAGGCCTAGATTACCATCTATTAGAACTTTCCATCACTGTGACAAACTACCTTTGAAAAACAACTTAAAGGAGGAAAGGTTTATTTTGGCCTATGGTTTCAGTGGTTTCTGTCCATGGTCACTAGGATTAGTGTGGTGAGGCAGGACATCATGGTGGGGAGGACACAGCAGAGGAAGAGCTGCTTACCTCATGGCAGGAGGAAAGTAGAGAAAAGGAGAGGAAGGGGCTGTGGACAATACACACCCTTCAAGGATACACCCCCATGACCTACTTCCTCTAACTAGGCCCTACCTAGTTTAAAAAAAAAAAAGTTTCACCACCTCCCAATAGCGCCACCAACTGGACACAAAGCCTACAGCACATGGGCCTTTGGAGGGTGTTCCAGATCCAAACTCTTAACACCATCTGATATGCTGCAGATGGGAGAAGTCTTGCTTAGAGACTTAGATCCCTTTGAGAAGAGCAATCAACTTGAATTTAACATTCAAATACATTCTAATCCTTCCAACAGAATTATCACTTGTGCCCATAAAACTTTTAGAAGATTTATAATAAACAGATATTTGGAAAGGGATCAGGCCTGAAAAAGTGTTCTGAGGGCCAAAATATCCTAATAAGTTCCTTTGATTACTTCCTCAAACCAGGGAAGTGTTGCAGAAAGTGTCTAGATTAGGTTAAACTACATCTCGTTTTAAAGCTACAGCATAAGAAATTTCTCGTACAGGGGAACGACTAAGTATAGGACAAGAAGGAAGTGTACAATTTTTCACTTGTTGGGTTAAACTCCAGGCCCTTCTGATCAAGGAGCCCAAAATTTGTCAGGAACCACACAGAAGGGGGTCACCATAAGGCAGGGATTACAAAGCAAAGCTCAAAAACATATACAGAGTCACATGAACAGTCCCCATCTAAACAGAGCTGGTTTGTTATTCTAGTTCTCCAGGAAGGGCTGTTTCCCTTCTTCATAGATGAAAAAAAGAGAAGTCAGATGACACATCTGGAGACAAATGGGACTCTAAAGTCATTCTATATCCTTGACCCCTTAAGTCCTCATATAAAATAGAAAGCTGCAAATGAAACTTGGCTCCATCAATACACTTATCTCCCATTTGAGTGAAGATATCTAACTTGGAGTTTGGACTTAATTCAAACCTCCTTGAAAAAATGTGGGAATTTCCCCCTGCCAAGACACCAGAGTCAGATGACCAGGAGAGATTTTGGAGCTTGCAACATCCTTCTTGGTTTCTGAGAAGGCTTTGGGAGATGTATACCAGAAGACTATGTGAGTCATCCTGGAATGACTATGTCTTTTGCACTAATAAAAAGCCAACTGAGGTTTGTTTAGCTTGTAAAGTGATTCATGGAAAATATTTAGTATTTATACCCTAGAAAAGCCAGTATGGTGGACAATGGTCAACCTGGACTTTGTTGGGATAAATTTGGCTGACATCTTCCTTTCCCACCAGTAGGGCTAAACTGCTATCAGTAATAATACTTAAATAATTCCAGGATTCCAAAACAACATCATGACACATGTTTGCCAGTCCTCTACCCCCAAACATTTCTTCTTATCCTAATTATATAAAACAGGCAGGAACTGGCTTGTTCTGTCACAAAATACTGGTAAAAGGAATAACTTCAGTTAGAGACTTAATGGATACCCAATTCCACAGATGGTTCAATCTGTTTTTAAAGTTTAGGGGAATGGGATAAACACCTAATACTGTTATCCCTCCTTATCCTCTGGCACAGAATCTTTGGATTCAAAAATTGTTGATCAAAAATATTCAGATAAATATGGCATCTGTATTAAACATGTACAGTCATTTTTCTTCTTATTCCCTAAACAATATACTATTGTAAATATTTGTGGAGCATTTATATTGTGTTTGGTATAATAAATACTCTAGAGATGATTTAATGTATAAAGGTAGATTGTATAGTTTATATGCAAATACTAGTACATTTTTATAGAAGGGACTTGAGCATCCAAGGATTTTAGTATCCAAGGATGGTTCTGGAACCAATCCCCTGTGGATACAGAAGGAAGACTGTATATCAAGCATTTAAGACATTTATCCTGAAAACCCTATGAAATAGTGTCCCTAGTTTGTGAAAAATGAAATGGACTCAGCAACACAATATCCATTCCTAATAAGCTGCAGAGTTCAAACTGAGCATAATCTGTGCTCCCTTTTCCATTACAAGTTTCTTTTGCCTTTTTCATTTCTGAAATACCATTAGTTTTAA
Source organism: Aplodontia rufa (assembly GCA_004027875.1). Classification (NCBI taxonomy): domain Eukaryota; kingdom Metazoa; phylum Chordata; class Mammalia; order Rodentia; family Aplodontiidae; genus Aplodontia; species Aplodontia rufa. Next base: position 35,455 of record PVKS010008358.1, on the reverse strand, counting down.
CCTGTATTTTCAAAAACTCAAAAATCTCACTGACTTAACAATGCCAGTTAAATTTGCAGAAAGAGCCACATAAAATAGACATAGGGAAGGGAATTAAGGAGACTAAAGAACAAAGCAACATAGGCATCTTTGTTCCGAGCACCCAGTACTTTGTACGGGACAGAGGACATGTTTTCTTGTCCTTTGGAACATTATGTCTGCCTCAGCTGAAGTGCTGAATAGGACGTGTGAAATATTAACCTCTAAGACAGACCTCAGGTCCAAGAGGGCAGCAGACAGCCTTCACTACTATCTTTGCAGTAATCTTTTGAGAATAAGACACATTGCCTGAGACAGGGTGGCAAAGTTAGGCTGTTTCTTATCCTTCCTTAACTATTTCGATTCCTATGTGTTTAGGAAGATGTTATACCTTGCAAAGGCCAAACTGAGCAGAAATAAGATTTTTTTTTGCAGCCCTTTAAACTAGAAAATGAGACTATGTTAAATCATACCGAAAAGAAGCCTTTAGAATATATCATTGCAAATGCTGACACTGCTATAGGGATCTCAGTAACAGAACATACCTGTCAATCAGTTATACATGAGTTATGCCTTTACAGTGAACATGTACCATTGGTTTCAAGTCTTGGAGAAGATCTTGCAAGATTTAACATCTAAAACACTGAACCAAGAAGTTTTTGCCCATTTTTGGAACAAAGTCAGGCAAGAGTTGAGTTCTGCAGATAGTTAATTTTGGGGAAGGGTGAGATAGCATCACAGCTAAGAATACAGGCTTGGGAGCCCCATCTACCCGGGACTCGTTCTTTCCAGCTCTGTGACTTGAGGCAACTTACTCAACGTTTATTTTTTCATCTTCTAAATGGGAATATAGTTAGGAAAACCCTATCTGACCTTCAATAGGGACTCCATGCCTCACGTAGAAAGAGCTTCATACATTGCAGCTATGATTGAAGCAAAGCGGTTTCTTGGAAGCTGCACGTTCTGCACTGCATTTAACATTGATTTTCCGCTTCAGGTGTTTAAACCCTTTTAGAAAAAGAAACTATAAGTAAACAGCTGTGAAGTAGAAATATGGGTAGACGTAGAACCTCAGTTAGTTTTCCCAGGTAAAGAAAGTGAGATGGTCTGCCAAAGTGAGAATCATCTGCCCAACTCTGTGTTCAGGGCCTACAGAAGGAAGGTTCTGATAGGAACAGGACTTTGGGAGCAGACTCTCCATTAAGTTACCTCCCAGAGGAGATTTTGAATAGACCTTAAGTTAAATCCATGTCTATGTCATTGTGAATGACAGTTTGGATCGCCCAGGGAACTTTTATTGGGGAGCTCAAAACACTGAAGTCCATGCATATCCAGACTAATTAAAACAGGATTTCTGGGGAAAGAAATATCAATATATTATTAAAGATTCCCATATGATTCCTTTGCACTACAAGTTTGAGATCTAATGGTCTGCAGTAACTCTTTGCTCCCTTAAAGAAATACCAAGTGGGTTAGATTATTATTGAGCTTGAAGAAATCCAGAGAATAGTTTAGTTCAAAATGTTAGGAGGGTTGGGGTATAGCTCAGTGGTAGAGGTCTTGCTTAGCATACATAAGGTCCTGGGTTCAAACCCCAGCATAGCAAATAAATAAGTAAAATTAATTTTAAGAAAGAAAAGATTAAGAAACTGAGGGCTAGAAAGAGTGCATGACTTGTCTAATTATTAAATAGCTGATTGGGATAGAGCTAGTACCAGGAAAGATCTAGATCCTAGAACATGACTCTCCTGCTCTATTCCTAAGATTATATATTAGTTTTTAAACTATTTTTAAGACTTTTAAGCAGGCTGTACAAAGCCCATTATATGGAGACTAAACACTTCCGGGTCTGGGGATGTGGCTCAGTGGTAAGAGTTTTTGCCTACCATTCCTGAAGTCCTGGGTTCAATCCTTTGCAAAAAAAAAAAAAAAAAAAGCAAGAGGAAGAATGAAAGAAGGAAGGAAGGAGAAAGGAGAGTTTCCTCCATTTAGTAGACAGAATATGAAAGAACATAGCTTAGCAAGGTATTTTGGACGTAGTGTTTCACAGGTAGTTCCTAAACTAAAGCAGAAAAGAGGTTTTATATGGTCTAACTATGTGTCACTGGATTCTTTTTTTATGCTTGGGTAGCATGAGTCATAATTGGTCAAACTGGCGTTGATTTGGCTGCTTTGGATATGTCTGAGATACAAGTCACAGATCAAAGAATTTGAATTTATTTCAGTACATTCTCTACTATTCAGTGCTTAGTCTTTTTTTTTTAAGCAAGATAGAAGGCCAAGTTCTGGAGTTGGCAACTTTTCATATCCTTGACTCATTATGACCGTTACTAATTTTATAACTGTCCCTAGCTGTTTTCTTTAATGACTTCTAATTAAGAATATCTCCTATTAGAACTAAAGGAATAGTTACCATCATCCTGAGTGTTTAGAAGGAGCTAAATTTTACAGGGGCTCTGTGCATCCACATCAGGGCCCATTCTCTAGATTAGGCTGTGCACCTACTCACTGGAAATGTCTGTCCAGTGTTCACAAGTTGAATTAAAGTGTTAAGTTTATGATTAATTCTCCAATCATATTTTGCTCAATTATTTCAGCAAATGATTCTTAGTTTACATGCTTAAGCCCACTAGCATGGAAAAAATAGTGTAGTCTTTCTAATCAGGGTATTCCCTAGCTTCCTGGCAAAGTTGGGCACAAGTTAATACGTTTGCATGAACAAAAAGCCAGGGTTGTTTCTAGAATCCCTTTGACTCTCATCAAGGTTCTAAGAAAGGGAGGAGGACAGTGTTGGAATATTTCTGATATCTTCTGATCACATGAAATCTTTGTGAATATGGACACATGACATGTGAGGTTGAATTGACACTAGAAAGTACACCCATCTCAGCTTTGATAACCCAACCATTCATTGTGGGAAAAGAACTTATAATCCACCCAAGTTCTTGAGTATGAGGTCCTGTAGCCTAGAATGAACAGAATAGGAAAGGGAAAACTGAAATTCAGTTTTCTCCTTTAACTCACTTCTGCAGAAAGAAGGAAGTAATGATGAAAATTTGGTTTATGGGACTGTAGAGGTTCAAAAAAAATCACACTTCTTTCATTTTTTGACATCACTGGAATTGATCTCCTGGGCTGTGCTCCGTCAGGTTACCCTTACGTTAGGCACTATCTGAATGCAACTCAACTAGGCCGTGGCACATGCTCTTTGTGTGTCTCAGGTGGGCTGTGTAGGCACATCTGGAGAGGAAAGGAAAACAGAAGATTTCTGCTGTAGTGCACGGTTTGTTCCAGCACAGCTTTACCAGAGCTCTGCATTTGAGTGTTATAAGGCACTGTTTCCCTTCATGATGTGGCATTTGTTTCTTTATATGCTGTTGTTCCTCAGGAGCCATGCAGGGAAGAGTGATTATCAAGATAATGAATCCATCCTTGAACCCATGGTCATGCTAAGTACTATCTTCTACCAAAACCTCACTAGCTCCTTCTATTTAGATTTAGATAGATGCTAACTCATTTACAGAAAAAAACCATGAGTGATTCACACTTATTTTGAGGAAAGGTTACTAGGAACCTATTATTTAAAGAAAAACAATAATATGGCTCTTTGAAGGGTGATAGGGGCTCAACAAAGGCTTCTCTTAACCATATACTTTGGGCTTTAGACCTCATATGTGGCTGGGAACATGGTGAGCAACTCTGCATAGTGAGTCAAGGCATTTCTGGAAAATTGCCGATGGACCGAAGTGGTCGAACAGGAGGTGAGGTGGGTGTGGAAGGCTTCTTACTGGCACACGATTAGCAGTTTAGAGACAACTAAAGACTGAACTCAAATGTTAGGGCTCTCACCTAACGCAGACAGAATTACTTTGGCACTTTGAGCCCTGGTACCCTGACTGGTGGGTGGCATGTGTGAGCACACTGAAACAGCTGGTTGACTAGAGGGCCTCTGGGGACGTGGTGGATCTCTGCTGAGCCCTTCCCCTACCCCCACCTGACCCTGAGACTTTACCCACAGGGTCAAGCATGGGCAACACCTGGCTTGGTCACCTCGATTCTTTCTTCAACGGATGAAAGCACCAGGTTTTTAGTGGCTGCTGAGTTAGCTGCACTGAGTGACCATTATAGTGCTGGAGACACCATGCCACAGTGACATTGGTAGAAGAGTGCTCTCCAGGACACCGAAAAGAAGAGGGAAGGAAGATTTAGAAAGCAAAAGTATTCATAGATAACTGGAGTGTGTGAATGAGACGGATCAATTTTAAAAATTGAGAAGGATTTTATAGTGTATTATTAGAAGATAAAGTAGAACATTACTCTTCAAGTTTCCCTTCCATGCTAAATCCAAGGAAAGAAAGTCTTCTAAAAAAATGAGCTATGGACATGAACAATTTTAGTATTTAATATTTAGAAAAAAATTCAACGACTAACAGAGAAGTCTCTAGAATTTTTCTATTGCAGGGTCTTTGGCCTAGTAATTTGAGGAGAATCATTGTGGAATAGATACAACAACAACAACAACAAACAGTGAACTCACGAGTTTTACTTTATATCTATCATCTAAATGTACAATGAATATTATGCTAAATCCTTGCAGGGAAATGGACTTAGTCATGGATTCACTTGATTCCTAAGTCAACAGATTAACCTTATTTGTACCTTTTCCAACAATCCCTCATATCTTCTCTTCATATAGGTTTGCAAATTGATGAGCAAGTATTTGTTTTTATGGCTCTCCTTCCTAAATTAGATTAGATATTACCAAGATTAACTTCTTTTCCTAGTTCCAAGCTAATTTTTAAATGAAATTGCATAAAAAATGCTAGCAGTTTGATTCCCAGAATATCCAAGTTTTGCTTCCTCATTGCCATATGAAATCTGAGTTAAGCCCTATGGATGTGTAGTGTATCTAGCATGTGGATCTCAGGATACAGTCATTTATTGCTCTGAGTCCCTCTTGACTTCACCTATGATGCGTATGCACATCAATTCTAACAGTTAAATATGTTCCACTTGATATTCAAGTATCATTATAGCAGTCACCCTGAAAGTCTATGAGATATTATAAGTTTAATAAAGCATGTTTAGAAGCATCTGCATTTTAAACATTAAGCTATAAACGAAGAGCCACATACACTAGTAGCATTATTTTATGATATATACCACACGAGGGCATATTAAAAACAGACAGGTAATCTTAAACCTTTCTTTTTGCAAAAACCAGTGCAAGAAATACTGCCTGATATTTGGTTTCTTCTTTAATGGTGTGGCTGAATTATATAAAATTCCAAAGTGGTTTCCCTTTCCAGCAGAGGCCCACATTTCTATAATCCTCAAAGGCATTGCTTGAGTGTTGCTGTACCTTTCTGCAACTCATGTTTCAGAGACATGCTGACTTTTGAAATGTTTAAAGGAAGAAGGATCCAGCTGCCCTACAACATCAGCATAGGGCAGGCAAACTGGAGCGTCTGTAGTAAATGTGTATAGACAGGTGGAACTTAAGTTTTTTTACATTTCTGCACATAGATCAAAATTCTGGGAAAAAGAATTCTTGCACTTGTATAGACTAAACACAAAATCAGCGTAGGTTTTCTGATCCTTGTATGCCATCTCTGGATCCTTGGTAGAATATACCCTTTGTTTTGGTGTTCGATCTACCCTTAGGGTTGGCTCTAACCGTCCATGAGAAACTTACAGTTGGCTCACATTTCCACGCCTGATATGATCTGTTCTAGTTAGGCGAGATTTTGCAGCCAACAAGGTATTTAGGTTTCATCTCCAAGAATATCAATGGCTTTGCTAAACCCAATATTTAATGATGATTTTTAAACCATTTAATGCCATCTTGTGTATATTCTCATTATATCACTTATCACTTTAAGGATGGTTCTTCATGATTCTGCTGACTTCTTTTGGAGTAGAAATAGTTACTTCCAAATAAGATGAAAGAAAAAGAAAACATTTAAAAATATCAAAGGGGGTTGGGGAAGTGGTGTGTACTTGTAGTACTAGGTACTTGAGAAGCTGAGACAGCAACAGGGTAATATCCCATCTCAAAATAAAATAAGATAAAATAAAATAAAAATAAAAAATAAAAAAACAAAGGACTTTCCATTTTCTTAACGAATTTCAGGTTTACAAAGAACTGACAATCTGATAACCAGCCCTTTCTTTTCCTAATACCTGTGCTTTAGCATGCTGAAGTTCAGAAAGCGTTTCCAGAATACCATCTAAAAGGCCAGAAGAGCTTTTCTGGAAGAAATAAGAATATTAGCTGGGCATGGTGACATCCACCAGTAATCCCAGTGACTCTGGGGGCTGAGGCAGGAGGATCATGAGTTCAAAGCTAGTCTCAGCAACTAAGCAAGGCCCTGTCTCAAAATAAAAAAAAAAAAAGAAAAGAAAAGGGGCTGGGGATGTGGTTCAATGGTTAAGAGCCCTGAGTTCAATATCTGCTTCCAAAAATAAAAGAACAAGAAAGAAAGAAGACTATTTTATTGTAATTTGCTTACATTTTGTCTTGGTTCCTGGTCAAATTAGACAGGTTAACAGATTAGAAACCCCTCGATAATAATGTTGTAGTATGCAAGTTGTCTTGCTTCCTGAGGTGAAATATTATTACTATTCAGTCTTGAGAATTTAGAACAGAAGGTCAAAAAATTTTTTCCTGAAATGGCTGAGCTTTCTTCCTTGGAATTGTGCTTAAAGTTATTGGGGAAAAAAAAATCCCTAAGAAACTTCTACAGCGTGAGTACAAGATGAACCAATTTGGCAGAAATGCACAATCTCTAAGTTTGGAAAGGTAATTCAAGAAACTGAGAGGACAGGACAGAGCCAGCCCTGTGATCTGGAACAATGCTGCAAATCATTTCTACGCTTCTACACCACCTTTGACAAATTGCTCACGTGACCTCTGCACGTGTAAAATGGATGCAGTGTTTCAGAGAATTGTGTCTTCTTAGGAAATGAATGTACAGTTCACTGATCTTTTATGAGTTTCAGAAAGTTTCTTCTAAAGAATGACTCTGAAGATTTTTCTAACGGGCCTATTCTGCTGGATCGCTCAGTCACCTCTGCTGGAAATATAACTATTGAGGGCTGGAGAAGGAAAACAAAATTTGTACCAGCTCTCAAGAAAACTATCCTGGTTATATCATTAGACAACATTTCAACATTTTCAAAGGCTCAAATCATAAATCTTTATTTCATTTAATGCTTTTTATGTTTTTTAAGATAAGTTTCTGACATGACATTAACCAATAACTTTGGAAATTCTAGAAAAGTACTAATTTTCTTCCCTTCCTTGTCCAACATAATAGATGCCTTATTTTTTATTTGGATATCATTCTATAAGATTGAAATAATCAGTGTCTTAATTTTATATTAATATGAAGTCATATCAATGCACTAATTCTTATAAACCTTTACTGCAAACCTGATAAATTCAGGTATTTTGAAAGGTCATATATAACCATAGATAGGTGGAGGGAGGGGAGAGAAAACGAGAATAGGGAGGGATCTAGGGAGACAGTCAACAATGTAGCACACTCTTTACCTCCCTGAGAATCCATTACTTATACAGTCATTTAATTCTGGAAAATTCACAGTCTAAGCATTTATATTGCTTGTAGTAGTGAAACACAGAAGAATCAAGAGACTGGTGTGTGGGCAATGTGGAGGGAATTCTGATTTAAGAACATACACCTATCATATTGCTACTTTATATGCATTTATGATTGCACAATAACTCAAGTCCTTAATAAAAAATTTAAAAGAAAAAAAAAGGTCATGCATAAACCAAACAAATCATTATATCCTGTGGTGTCACACGAGTTCCCAAGACTGAACTTACTTGAATGACAATATTATAAGCTAAGTCTAGTTTTTCTGGTTTTCTAGACGATAAAGACTCACTTATTGGACCTATGTCTATGTCTTTTAAAATGTGTTATTCAAAATCATCCCCAGGTGCAGATACTTTTAAAGTAAATCTAACACTGGGTCAATCTTGCTCCTTCCATTAATGGTGACATTACTGTATTGTCTAACAGTGGGGCTTAACCAAAACCAACTAGGAATTGCATTGCATTTTCTAGTTATCAAACATTGGTTGAATATTTATCCTTTTTTACTAAGCTGTTACTTACAGACCTGCATAACTCTCAGAGTCACATGAAACATTTAGATTGTCAAGGCTTTACTTTGGAGCAAGAGATTGGTCAAAAAATCTGACTAACCACTGGGAAACCTTCCTAGAGTAAGCAGATGGGAAGAGGGCACTTCCTCCTCCAGGCTGCTGGAATACACAGTGTTCTTACCAGGTTCCATTTCCTTTTTTAGATGTCCAATCACATGGACACCACTCTGGTAGAGAGTTCTACTGCAAGATGAATGAAAAGGAATGGTTCCTTATTGAATGCCACTTTTCTGGGCTTCAGCTAAGACCTGTTGGCCCTTTCTGAGCTATTCCTATTTGCACTGAACCACAAAAAGCCTTCTGCTTAAGACTACACAGGAGTGTCAACACCAATGAGTCACCGTAAAGGAAGCTTCCTTGGTTCATAAAATATGTAATGTTTAAGCAAGATGTTTCATTAGCTTTTATGTTCCTTCAGAGCAGTCTCCTTTATCCTCTAAACCACAAAAGGACTTGCTGCAAGTTTCTGTACCTGCTAAGCAAATGATGTTCCAATACTTACGGAAAACATGGGCTGAACATAAAAATGATTAGACAGGGGCTCCATCTGTAGCCTTTCTTTATTGTCTCTATTATGATCATTAAATAGAAGAAGATTGAGTTGAGTCTTGAAAGCTTAGGCAGATTCACTCCATAGTGGTATCTACTATTTTCTACTCCTATTATGTAGGCATTTCAGCATCAAAGAATGCAATTAGATCATTTGTTTCCTTAGCTGAACTCTATAGCCCTATGCAAAGAACAGTCTTTGAAAGCCACTCTTAAGTTCCTAATCCAGTCTTTATTAAAAATACTCAATACCGTAGACAAGGAGGTTAAGACAAATCCTCAAAAAGTCATGATTACACTCCTCCACTCTCCATAGAAACTCTGTAGTGCAGCAAAATCTGAAGGTACAAAAATACTTGTAGTTTCAATATTGTTTTAACTATCAACATCTTCCTTAACTAACAAACTGTAGAGGCATAAACCATTAGTTCCACCAAGGAAACCAGTGGGAGAAACAATCCCAACAAGTGTTCTTTCTTTCTTAAAGAGAGAAGAGAGGAGAAAGAGGGGGGGGGGTGAGAGAAAAAATCAATTTTTTTTTCATATAGTCTTTGTTTCTCTGACACTTAGTTGTATATGTGATTCTGGGGTTTGAACCTGGATCCTTGTGCATGCCAGACAAGCGCTTCAACCTCTGAGCCACCACTCCAGCCCCACCAATAAGTTTTATTAGTCCCTTTAAAACAAGCTAAGTGCTACTTTTAGGGTTAAGCATTAAGTGTCAGACATGGATATGAAGACAGTATTTTCTAAGTGTCAGTCCTTCCAGTGTTGAAGTTCCCTACCCTAAATTCCATTTTACACTTGCACTCCCATCTAAGAAACAACCTTCATGGGGGAAAAAGCATTTGTCATCCCTATTAACTCTAAAATGTATGTCCCCAATCACATACTGTGCCTAGTTGGTCTGGCTACACAGTTGATAAATCATTACCTACCCTAGATTTTGCTCTGAGGCCATATCTATCAGAAAATTTAAAATGCCTTCAAATACAGCCATTTTGGCTTGGAGCACATGGAATCAATCCCTGGTAAAAGTCATTTTATTTAGAAACTGGAAGTAGAGCTTTCCCCTAAATGCCTGTGATCAGTATCACCATTTTGCAATCAGTCTTCATTTCTGCCATGTGCCAGGCACTCTTTTAGAGCTTGGGCTACATCTGTGAGCAAAATAAAGATCTGTTCCCAAACAGGGTTTACACCCTAGCAGAGAGAAAAACATGAACTGATCATAGGCTTTCTGAAGATGATAAGTTCTTGGGGAGGGCGGGGAGCAGAGTAAGGTTATAAGGGAGTGCAGGGTTGGGGATGGCTCAACAAGTTCCTTAGAACTTATTATATCGTTAAAAGTTAAATGTATTGAATATTTGCTATATATCAGGCATAATGCTAAGACTCATTTAATTCTCTGGGGAAGGTATTATCATTCTTATTTGACTCCAAGACCTCTAAAAGTCCACCCCTTGAATTCCTATGCCTTAACTTTTTTAAAACAACATAAGCAAAAGAGAGAATTTATCTGGTTCTTCAAAGAACCAGAATGAATTTCATTAGCCAGAAAATGCACGTGGGAAGGGCGAAGTAGTAGCAATGGGTAAAAGATACTCATAGGAGCGTGGCTGGGACACAGGACCCTGGGATTTGCAGGGAAAAGGTTGAAAGCTGGGACAGGCTGGGTTAGGGTGGGCTTATAGCACTGTATTTCCACTAGACAGCACTGCGAAGACTTTGAGGTTTTGAGTGATGGTGTGGAGGTTAGGGTGGTGACAATTCTGAGTTCAGGGAGGCATCAAAGAGTCAGATGGCTTTGTAGTAGGAGAGCTGCTTCAACTTGACACTTTGATTGATTCAGTGCTGCTGTTTCTTTTATTTAAATACTTGACTAATCTTCTGGAAACAAAGGTTTTTAACTGAAAGGTTAAGGTCTAACAATCTCAAATGTCAGATTCAAGGTTATACCTTCTTGATAAGCTATGATGCTCAGTGACCCTCAAACTTCAAATAAGTGGGCATCCTAAAAGGTGGCTTTTAAAAAAGCCAAAGGCCATTATGCCTTACTTCGTTCCATTTCAAAACAAAAGGACTCCCTTTTGTTACCAGTTTTTACCAGTTTTGTAAAACTTTTTACAAATAAAATGATTTTTTTCACATTACCACCTTAAAAACAAACAAAAAAAGAAACATCTTTTGTTGAAGGCAGCCATTGACTAAAATAATCACATCAATATAGCTTCTTGTTTGAAGCAGAATATACAGTATTTTCACATTTTGTATGTTTCTCTTATAACTTTTGAAAGTCTGGAAAGAAACCACGTATGGTGCCACACTCTGCAGTTTCAGCTACTGGGGAGACTGAGGCAGGAGGATTACAAGTTCGAAGCCAGCCTCAGCAACTTAGCACAACCCTGTCTCAAAATAAAAAGGGCTGGGCTAAAGCTCAGTGGCTATGGTTCCCCTGGGTTCAGTCTTGAGCCTCTCTCTTTCTCTCTTATACACATGCGCACTCACTCACACACACATACCTAGAAAGATCATTGCCAAGGAAATGCTGATTTGGAAGGGTGACAAATTCATGTAGTGGGAATAGGTGAATTAGGGTGACACGTGCCTTTAACTTTCAAATTAAATTTCGTAGAGACATATTTACTAATTGGTTAAATAGCAATATTTAAAATGTAGGTCAGGTAGGGGTAGAGCTTAGTGCTAGGGCATGGCATATTTAAGGCCTTGGGTTCGATTCACAGAATGTAAAAAAAAAAAAAGAGGGAAATCTATAGTCCATATCCTAAGATTCAGTCACATTCAATGGAACTCAAAAGCCAAGAGAAGCTACAAAGAGAACAAGAGCAAGTGGAAGGGTTTGGAATGCTCCTGCAGAGCATTCCAGTGTCTTCCATTGTCTCAGACACTGGTAACTCGTACCTATGCATGCAAAACTGGTTGGGAAAGGTCCTGATAAATTAAAAATTCAACAAAAGTTTTGAATCAAGTGATATTTAGATTTTTTAAAAAGCTCTTTGAAGCTAGGATTTCCAAATTGGTCAGGATATAATCTATCATTGGCTTTTACCTAGGGTTCTTGGACATGTCGGCTGGCAATCTAAGGTCAGTATTTTAAAAAGCCTACTGAATATCACATCTTAACCTACCATACAGCTTTATAGGCAAATTAAAAAATCAGGTTTCTTTGACTTGACGGATCAAAGCAATTAATTATTGCTGACCCAAATGCCTCATTGATTTCTAATTTTTATTTGTCATTTAACAAACATACTGATAGATATTTTAAAAGCAGAAACAGAACATGAATAATAAAAGTTATCTTTGGATGAAATACCAGATTAAAAATGTCACTGCAATTATTAGCTAGGTGATTACTTCTACCAGGTCAGAAGGACATATGAGTAATGATGACTACTTCATTAGTAGAAGTTAAACTAATGACTTGGAAAGACCATATCATCTGGAGAATTTCAGTAACATCTTATCTGCCTTTCTCAGGCCTTGAGCAGATATAAAATAGAAGAACATATGGCGATTACTCATAATAAGTAGGCTTAACAGTTTAAAATGGAGGGGGCTACTCAGAAGTGTTTTATTTATACCAACAGATAAAAAGGCATGCTGAAGTTTTCCATGTTGCTCACTTAATAATAAATTTGAATTCATGTCATAAATAAGAATGGCTTGAGTTACACATTTGCCTGTCCATCTGCTTATTATTTACTGAGCAACTACTATGTGCCAGGCACTTTATTAAGTTATGTGTACAGTAACAAAGTAGGCAAGGTTTCTACTTAAGGGGCTTATAGTATAGGAAGCACAGAAAGAAAAAGTAAGTAATGGTTACAACTGATGCTAAGTGTTTTGGAGGAAATGTTTCTGATTATAGTAAAAGGCTTCATTGCCGTCAATAATGTAAAGAGAAAGCCAAATTAGCACTACAGTGGATTCTATAAAAATATTTTTCTTATTGATATCAACCACAGAAAGAAAACACTTTCTAAAGGGCTAATTACCCTCTTCAACAGTTTTAAAATTATGATATATATTTAAAAACATTAATTAGATGGGGGCTATTTGTGTTTAATGTTTGTGAGTCTCCCACAATCATCCTGCAGTCAAAAGGAGCATTTTCATGATAGTGTCTGTGGGAAGGAAGAGTTGTATAATACAGGAGGTTATTAAAGAGTACCAGTGAAGCCAGGTGTGGAGGTACACATATACAATCTCAGCCATGCGGGAGGTTGAGGCAGGAGGATCACAAGTTTTCGGTCATCCTCAACAACTTAGGGAGAAGCTGTCTCAAAATAAAGAACAAAAAGGGCTGAGGATATAGTTCAGTGGTAGAGCACCCCTGGGTCCCACCTCCAGGCCCACAATAATAAATAAATAAAGAGTTCTAATGACCTTTCCTGCAAAAAGGAAGTCCAAAGTTCTGAATCAACACTATCTTCCTAAACACCAGAAGGAAATAGCACGCTCATTTGGTGTTCAGTTTTGCCACTGAGGAAATGTAAGCCATTGGATGAGGCACATACATGCCGTGGCACTTTTGATGACCAGATTTTCTAAGAATACAAGTGTGTTGATCAGACCAAGCTACTGAATCTTAAATTTAAGTGAACAGTACTATAGAAACAGAAGCAGGAGCCCTTAAGGCTGGCTTTACTTTTTTTTTTTTAATTTTTGAACAACCATACAAGTTTTTAACAAAATAATATAAAATGCAGCTGGCTTTACTTAAAGAGCACTAACCTATTTATAAGAGCACTACCAAGGGAATACCAGGTAGCACTCTGCTATGTCAGACTTCATCAAGAAAATGTTCTGTGTTATCACCCCAAACAGTAACTTTCACAATTTTTGGCTTCATGAAGCTTCAGAGACCAGGTTTTAAATCAGAGCATGGTTGCAACCATTATTTTTATGACAAAGTTCTTGCATAGAAAGCTGAATATTTGCTTTGCCTACACTAACTGGGAACAGATTTGCAGGATTTATTTTGTACATGGATATGCCTAAAAGATGCACAGTGAGATTGTGTGTAGCTTAGCATGAAACAAGATTTTATATGAGACTGTTCACATGTCTCCTGAATCTGGAAAACCTCTGACTCTATTTTCATCATTACCCTTTATTTTCATAATTCTCTTCACGTATTATTTTTTTTTTACTGAGTTCCATCATCTCCCCCCAAACTTGCTCTATTGCCACTGTAAGTTCCCTTCTCCAAAGAGCTGCACCACCTTGTCTCATGTACGCTGCCCTTCATGATTTTCCGCACATATAGCATGGGTGCTCCTTAATATATTTAAAATACTTGAAGTCAAAAATCTTTTAAATTTTTTACTTAAGGAGTTGAGTTATTGTACAATCATAAATGCATATGAAGTAACAATATGATATGCATTTGTTCTTAAACCAGAATTACCCCCACACTACCCAAACCCTAGTCTCTTGATTCTTCTATATTTCACCCTACAAGTGATATAAATGCTTAGATTGTGAAGCAGTGGCTCAGCGTTTACAGCGCTTGCCTGGCATGCACGAGGACATGGGTTCAAACCCCAACAGCACATACACAGTGAAGTGTCAGAAAAACAAAAGCCACATGAAAAACTAAATAAAAAATTGATTCTTTCTCTCTCTCTCTCTCACTGTCCCTCTTCCTTAAAAATTTTTTTTAAAAAAACCTCTTTTTTTTTAAGAGAGAGGGACAGTGAAAGAGAAAGAGAGAGAGAGAAAGAGAGAAACAATTTTTATTTAGTTTTTCATGTGGCCTCCGTTGCCCAAGACTTCACTGTATACATGGTGCTGGGGTTTCAACTCATATACTCCTGCATGCCAGGTAAGCACCGTCATTGCTGAGCCACCGCTCCAGCCCTAAAAAAAACTTTTTTAAACAAGATTTTATGGTTTTACATATTGAAGGGGTTTGCTATTACAACCATCAAAAAACTTTTTGTGAGATGAATTCTTTCTGATGTCTTCTGCAAAACGTTCCAATTGAGAATCTAAGTTGTAAGAGGCTGTAGTTGTACCTGATCTACCTTTCCGGCTGAACTTTTTAGACTAACTTCAGCCTTCCTGATTTTGTATTAATCAGGTGCCAGGATTCACCTCCTCCACTCAGACTCAAGTCTCTCATACCGAATCTGCAGAGTACACATCAATATCAGCATCTGTCTGCTGGAGAGGCTTGTCTCTTGTTTCCATTGACAGAGTGGATGGACCTTGCCTTCTCACGTTGCCTCCTTGGCCTGCAATCTGAATGCCTTTATGTACTGGATCTGTCACTTGAAGTCCACTAAGGATGAGTTTTCTCACCATTTTTCTGCATTAGGCATGACCTATTCTTGCCCTCTGATTCCTGTAGAACTCTTCCCTCAACTTAATAAGCTTTTTAAGTCAGGGAAATATTTGTGCTACTTCTCTAAACACTGCACTGACTAGTAAAGAACACTGTCCTTTACGATATAAAGGATAATTCACATTTCCCTTTTGCTTCTTAAATTAGCTTAGGCAGCCTGACCCAGAGGCACACACTGGTAATCCCAGTGACTCAGGAAACTGAGGCAGGAGGATCTCAAGTGTGAGGTCAGTCTGGGCAACTTAGTAAGACTCCACCTCAAAAAAAAAAAAAAACAAAACAGGACTTGGAGGTGTAGTTTAGTAGTAGAGGGCCCTGAATTCAATCCCCAGTAGCAAAAATAGGGTAAGCAAATATTTTTCTCTCCTGATTTTTCAGGGAAAAACAGGTTTTCTTCAACTGCAAAGGAATCTCCATTCAAACTCGTCTTGGTAACCAAGCTGGGTTAACTTATCCAAATGAGTATGTTGTTTCCCTGCTTAAACCAAGACATCTGCTTAGCAAATAAAGATCTAAGTTTTTGTTCAGACTTCTGTGGGTTGGTGTAACCCATCTCTTCTTTCCAAAGGATACCACTTCTTAGCTCTCTGCCACCTGTACTGTCCTTTAGCCAAACTGGCCAGTCAGTGTTTTTTGGGCATAGCTATATCAGCCCAACTGCACAACTGGATTATGAGCTTCTCGCTATGATGTTTCTCTCATCCTATCTTTGCTTATCTGACTTCCATTGCTCTCTTAAGGTCAACTCCATTATCACAGCAGTGACTTTTTCTTCCTCTGGATCTGTGTGACACTCTGTCCCACTTAATTACCGTAAAATCACATGTTAGTTGAGTAGTTGTCCTTTTCTCTAAATTTCTAGTAGGCAGTAATTGAAAGGTGCTCTCTAGCAGAGGTAAGGTAAATATTCACATCCAATTTTCAATTACAATTACTTTTTAATCATTGGAAACTTCAGACAACTATATACTCCTCAGAAATCCCTCCCAAAATAAATGATCAAGCTTAAGCAAACAGTTCTACCTTAAGATATCCTACAGAAGGCACGTTGAACATTAAATAAAATTAGTTATCATTTCAATTCAAGTTATATGCATGCTTTCTGAAGATCCTTACCAACAGTTGAACCTTAGCCCAGGCAGAAATCAATACTGAACCACTTTATTATTAACCAACTACTGACTTAAGAGCTTGTTCTCTTAGCTATACATTTGTTTTCTACTTCAAAAAATGGAATTCCATGAGCTGGAGAGGTGGCTCAGCAGTACAGTGCTTGCCTGGCTTGAGCAAGGACCTTGTTTTGATCCCCAGCACCACATACACAACGAAGTGGAGGAAAAACAAAAACCCAATGAAAAAAATAAAATTAGCTTTCTCTTTCTCTCTAAAAAAAAAAAGGAATTAAAAAAAATGGAATTGCATTTAAGATATTTATGAATTAATTTTGAGAGAGAGAGAGAGAAAGAATCAATTTTATTTATTTTTTTCATGTGGCCTTATTTTCTCCAACATTTAGTTGAGTATGTGGTGCTGGGGTTTGAATCCAGGTCCTCGCACATGCCAGGCAAGTGCTTCATCTGCTGAGCCACCGCTCCAGCCCTACATTTAAGATTTTAATTTTAGTGGGGAAGGGAAGAAACAACCAAAATTCAAAACAAATAACAGTAGAAACAAAACCTAGGACTGATGTAACTGAAGCACATCTGAGACTTTCCTTTAAAGGACAGATATTTGGACACCTACTGTGCACAATCAGCACACTTTCTGATCCTCTGATCTAGGGGACAATCACATGCTTCCCCAAAAGATTAACACTGCATCCAGACTATTCCAACCCTCTCCTATATGCTCACTCACTTTTGGCTTATTTCTGCTTCATTAAAGAATAACAAAAAGCACTTTATCATCTGAATTATATATTATAGCATATTAGAACAGATCTTGTCCCCCCCATAAGAAACATAAAATATGAAAAGTAAATGAGGTAATGAACTACTTAGTAAATGAACTACCTAGAACAGAGGGCAGCTGCATCCAATAAGGACTCAAAAATGAATTATTTTTCACTTCTAACTTTTTCAGGTGTGAATAACTCTAGCTCTTAAGAGGACTCAACTATCCTGCTCAGATTAAAATGACACTTTAAAAATTAACATTTGTGGGCTAGGGACATAGATCAGTGACAGAGCACTGGCTTAGCATGCATAGGGCCCTGTGTTCGATCCCCAGCAACACACACACACACCACACACACACACACACACAGAGAATTAACATTTTTGCATCACCTACTGGTTTACCACGCTCTGCTACATTTTCTGGCTTGACCCTCACCTTTAATATTTTCCATGTAAAAAGGAAAGTCTAAATATCTCCATCTCTAGAATTTAACTTGTTTCAAATTCCCCCAAAATAAGAAAAAAAATGATTTTCCAAATATTAGCTAAATTATTGAACTGAGCACTGTAGCTCTCAGAACAGGTATTTGAAGTGGCAGCTGCTATGTGAAAGTTTTGTTTGTTTTCCCTTTCATTTTAATTCTGAGGCAACTCATTTTAGAATGGGAAAAATGCAACTCAGATGTTACATGTCTTGTCCTATATGGCAAAGCAGGCTTGTGGATGCAGCTATTTGTAGTTCAGAGCCCAAACTCTTAACCACTAACCTCTGCCTCTCCTCCCAGCCAGAGCTCCAATTTGCTGCTACTGGATCACAGCCTCTGTTTTTCAGTCTGAGGTGTAATCTCTGCCAAACATCAGACTCTCAGCAACACCAGTCATCCTGAGGACTGTTTTGCAAGGTGGGTGTGGCAACCAGGGGTCAGAAACATTGAGTAGCATGCCTGAGAAGTGGCAGGGCTGTCATTCCAACACAGGTCTGCTTAACTCTAGATTTCACACGCATTGTCTCATATAGACTTTCTTACCATTTTCTGCTCAGTAGGATTTTTTCCATTGCCAACCTAGTACCATACTTCACATTAAATAACATACTAAATATTCAGATGAACACCAGGGTTCAGATAAAAAATACTCATGCTTGAATTCTTACTCTATCTCTTGCTGATGTATAACTTTGGGCAAGCTGAGAGCTACCGATCACACTGGAGCTAAGAAAGGGAGACATATTTTCTATCACAAGTGATTTAAAATCAAAGCCAAATGGGAGAATGGGACAGTGCTTCATCTCACATAAAACTCTGCAAAAATTAAGTAAAGTTGATTCGTTTATGGGTAGGTCTTCATCTGCACTTCTGGACATGACATGAAAAACTAAATAAAGGGCTTTATGGATTAGAGAAAACCATTTGGTTCAAGGGAAATGATTTAGTTTACTGGAGTCTTTTTAAAAATAAGTAATGGGGACAGTCTCCTAAAAACTGGAGATTAGTTATATTCTTTTAAATCCTCGGTGGAGGAGAAAGGATTGAGAAGTGAGGTGATAAGATAAAACTAGAAAGTATATTGATTTTTCTAGGATGAAGAACACAAATCTTGGGATACTGGGGAAGATGATTTCTAAGATCTCTGCTTTTTCATCTTTCTGCAACATTCTAAGATTTAGTTAAAGTCAATTGTGTTAAATAATTTTGCTCATTTATTTTTATGACCATAAACATTCAAATACTTTGTTAAACTTTTCACCGAACAACTGAATCATAAAACAAATGAATTATAAAAGTTACTCTTAGATCACATTTTTATTGAGCTTTATGTCTTAGGGATTATTGAAACACAGCTGGACCGGCTCTTCTGTCAGTGTTAGGTTCAATAGAGCTGGGATAGGGATGCTCTGAGAACCACTGTCTCAAATGCGTTCTCCCTAGTTGTAAAATACACACAAGCTAACTGAATGTCCAACCTTAGATTACTTCATTACATGTGAATTCAGATATGGCAGGTCATCTGACACATAACCACTTAGGTCTGTTTCGGACTTTTTGATCATGTTTCTAGGGAAAAAGATAATAGTAGCATTTTTTAACCCACAGAAATGTTAAACCACATATTTATTACCCAAATTTCTTCCAGGTTGAACAGTATTTTTTATTCATTTATTTTCCTGCAGCAATGGGGATCCAACCCAGGGTCTTATGCCTGCTAGGCAAGTACCTTATCCCTGAGCTACATCCTCAGCCCTTGAATAGTATTTCAAATCCAACTTTCTAGAATTGCTACTTCCTATTTTACTCTTTCCTTTTACTCTGTGGTTACCTGAAAAGCTAAGTGACAATCATCAAACATTCTGCTTCCTGGAAACTTCCCTACAACTTAATACTCAGCTACTCAGCCAGCCTACCAATTTACTCAGAATTCTTACCAGTTACGTCAGTGGAAGGTCACTTGCCCTGAGCAAGGTTCTGTAAGTTAGGGCAGTAGAGAACACTTGCCAGGCAACTTCTATACTGAGCCAATAACTTCTCTTTCTAACATTTTCTAAGCCTTTATATTTTGCTATCCAGATGATATAAGAACCAGCAAAGATTGGAAACTTAAGTACTTGGATTAAAATAAATTGGAGGGGTGGGGAAAGAGCAATGGAAGTAGAGAGGAGATTCTACTTCACTTAGTAATTTCCATTTTTAGATCAGGAAGTAATTTGCTCAGATTCTGCTTGCCCTGGGGAGTCAGGCTTCCTTCCAGGGTAGAAGAAGGATGCGGGAAGGGGAGTAACCATGGCAACCTGCCCAGCTACGTGGGCAAGGAGAGTTTGGGGCCCTGCATGCACAGGGAAGAATTTTCATTTCTAGCCAAGGCACTCTGTTTGGTCCTAGTGGTCCCTCCCTGCCCGCTTCCTTCTGCTGACTTCAGGGGGAAGGCTTGCTCCTTCTCTGCAGGGAGGCAGAGAGAGTGTGAGGAGACCAGAGGTCATTCTGACCAAAGCAAACAGCAGGCTTCCAGGCTGAGAACAGAGAGTAACTCCCTGTCTGTTCTAGCGTGAACACTGCAAGCACGCTGGCTTTGTTAATATGAAGTGCTTGAATGATTCACATTTTCAGGTAGGTGGGTGGTACCCAATTTTGATGAAGAAATTCTCCATTTGCCTTTAGTTTTCACAAAGACACATAATTCAGTTGCTCAAGAGGCAGAAACAAACAAACATTTCTAAATCAGATGGAATAATGTATTCTAAGTACATTGGCTGAACTTATCTTCCAATACCTCCGGGTATGCCTACTATTCTTCCCCAGATAACAAAGCAGAAGGACAGAAAAATCACGCAATGTGTCCAAAGTCACTTACAAGCACTTTGTACAGATAATATTTGAACCCATGCCATAAGACTCCAGAATCCACGTTTTCAACCATTACCCAATTGTGCCAGGTGGGAAGCAGTAACTAGCATGTGAAAGCTGGTCTTTGTGTCCACACCCAGCATTAACCCCCTCATCAGGAATTTGCCTGCTTTTAACCTCCAAAAGGAGACTTAGTCGCCTGCTTTCCCTATGATTCACGTGATGAATGCAGTCAGGACACCTTACCGTGATTTAGGTTTCCCTAAAACACACATATCTGATGTCAAAGCTATTTCATCTAAGTGTGACTCTGGCCAACCTCGGTACAATTCAGTGGCACTGCTTCAACTTTAGAATTACATAGCAGCTCCAGAAAGAATTTAAAATACCACATCCTGTTACTCAGGTGTTTCATATTGCCAATCTGGTTCCCATTCTGGGCCTGACTGAAGAGTAGAAAACTTCACATTTTCAGTCAGTTACCTAACCCTTCCTGCCCTGTCACCTTTCAAAGGTGATGAGCACAGCCACTTAAAAACAGTACAGCTCTATCTTCAGTATCCACCCCAGGTATCTCAGCATCTTACCTTTGTCTTTATGAAAAGTAGTAATTGCATCCCCAAGTTGAGAGAATGAGGAAAAGAAACGCACGATGCCTTCAAAACTGTCTAGGTCGAAGTTTTGGTTGCAGCAATCTTAAGGTTTATGGACATAGGAACACAGATAAGAAATGAAGCAACAGGTATTAAATGTCCCACCATAAATCCATGTTTCCAGAAAGCCTCCTGCTGGCCACAGGCCATTCAGCAAAACATATGTCTTGCTTTCTCAACCTTCAGATAACTGAGGCATGGCTCAGCAGCCCACAAAATACCACACTGACCAGCTGGTTAAAGCTGTACCACCATAATGCCAACAAGTGCCTTAAAAGAAATAAATATCCTTTAACTCTGACAAAATGACTGAAATCCACCCATACTGTAGAGTAAGACAACAAAGAGGCCTAATGCACAGGAATTTGGACTTTTAGTTCAATCTAAAACTATAAAAAGTCTTAGCTAAAATGCAAACTCTGAATTTTGTACCCCACAAATCAGGAGAGGCTTTTAACAGAGAGCCATGATTACATCCTCAGGCGAAGATCAACTGTGTTGTGCTGAAGATCACCAGAATGGCAAACGCATGTGCGCTGGAACTCAAAGTTAGGATACATCCCCTCCACTGTCTCCTTCCTCTGGTCACACATTAAAATGTAAGAGCCAGCAGCCAGCTCCTAGGGCAGTCATTGATATGAAGGGACAGGGCTGGGAGTTGAAAGGGAAGGGGCAAGTCAGTCACCAACAACAGGAAAAAGAATCCAATTGGCCTTAAGAGGAAACTGAGTAAGCATTTGGAAGAAGTGGTCTGTCCCTGACATATACATTGGGAGAGGCCACTAGGACTCCTTTGTGCTTCCTCTAGGACACTTGCCACATTGCTCTCATTGTTTTTCCAGATATCCAGAGGTCCCCAGAAAGGTCTTTCCTCAAAGATAAAGAAGAGCTCAAATCTCAACTGCTCTTGTGTTTTCCAGGTAATAAACTTGCTTACAGTTTCATGGAGGCCTATCTCCTTTCAATGAGGGGAGAAATAGAAGCTGGGGTGGGCGAGGCACCTGGCCCAGAGAAGGCTAGCCTCATCCAGGGCAAGGAGGGAGCCTGGTGACAAGCCATTTGGTAGCTGTGAGGCTCCACCATCCCCAGCAAGTCCCTCCTTCTCCAGCTGCCAGAACTGCTTCTGCGTGCGGGCCAACCTCAAAATCCTAAGGGAGATCAATTATATATTCCATCAAAGCCATTGCAGGAGCCTTATCAGACATCTCAAAGACATTTTTTGCAGCTGCTTCCTTTCCTTTGCCATTACTTCTGTTTGAGTTATGTCTTACCTCCTTCTCGTCAACTCTCCTACTTTGCATGATTAGGGCCAGAAATTTTTTCATTAAATCACTTTATAGAGCAATAGCAGCATTTACTATTCATGAGGCCACCCCTCCATAATTTTTAAGTCTTTCCATGTGTCTGGAAGCTTGTTTCTGCTCTTCTCGTTTTACAGTGTAGCTTTCTTCCAAACACAAGCTAAAAAGAAAGAGGAAAAGGTGGTGGGGTGGGGGTTGGAGATAACATCCAGATTCTTTAAGTGTTTTTAATCTAGTTAAATTTTCCTTTGGACTACAACAGCTCCCTGCTGAAAGTGACTGTGGACCTGAATTCCAGCCTAAGAATTAAGTCAAGAAGGAGACACGGCAGAAACAAATAACAGAGTCTGCTCTATGCTATGAAAACCGCTATGTGGATGGGGGCTCCAAGGTTTTAACCCATTCATTTTTTTCTCCCCTTTACTTAATCTTTCCAGCCAGTTTATAGCAGTCAAGCAAGCACCATTTAAAAGCTTGGGGGGTTTAAAACAAGTTTGTTAAGTCCCTTAGGCACATACTTTCTTAGGAATGTTGGTGCAAGACAAAGTTCACATTTTAATGCCGTATGTTGTCAGTCACCAGGAAAAAGCTCCTCATAGTCACAAACCGGGTCTCCAGCCTTTGTCACAGGGCAAAAATAAACACCCTTATAGGAGTTAATTAGACGGTCAGCAGCCACACCAGCGTCCTACCAGGGCTGCCCGCAGAGCTTTTAAACACACACACACACACACACACACACACACACACACACACAAAAGGAGGCGCTTGTTAAATGTCACGACGATGGGCATCTGGAGCCCGACCCCAAAGGTAAATGCATTCCGCGGAAGCATTCCACAGATGTCAGGCCACAAAAACGCTTGATCCCCCAAGCACACTGTCTAATTTCTAAGATTCCCCACAGCCCAAGGTCTGCACCCGAGGCGGGGGAGCAAAGGAGAGAAGGAGGTCGGAAAAAAAATGGAGCCACAGGGAAGAAGGATCGCAAAGCGACTCACCGGCTAGCTAGCGCCTCTGCGAAGCCAGCATGACTTCCCCGCGCCGCGCCGCGCCGGAGCCTCCAGGCTGCAGCGCAGCCGACTCGGTGGGCTCCGCTTAAATAGCCGCCGGCCGGGAGCCTGGAGCCGCGCGGCCACTCCCGGCGAGAGATATGGTTCTAATCAGATGCTGGCAGCTGAGGACTCCCCAGGAATGTGCCGGGATGTTTTTGCTGCCTGGGCTTGGTAACTCCCCCTCAACGTGTCTGCCGAGGCTTCCAAACTTAACTGTTTATTAACTAGCACAGCAGCCACCGAACCCGGCCACCCGGGCTTTAGCAAGTCCCGCCAGCTGGGGGCGATCGCAGGAACCCGAGCGACGCGGAGGAGAAACCTGGGTGGGCAAGTGAGGAGCCCCAGACGCGGCAGGCGGGGTGGGGGGAGGGTGCAAATAAGGACAGGAAAGAGAAACTCTGGAGGAAAGGGGTGGGATCGATGGAGCTGCATTTCACAAGTCCCTTTCTTGGATTGCCACTTCGAGTGATGTGGCACGCGAAGTCATCCTCACCCTTTGGGGCTTTTTGAACAAAGAGCTGTGTTTACTCTGGACCTTCCTACCAAGGGGGAGTGGGTTCTAGTAAGGAACTGATATTTCTAAAGTGGATCCTGTAATGCTCCCTTCAAAGAAATTCGGGTTGCTTTCTTTGCAGACGTGGATTTCCATTGCACTTAAAATCGGAGGGAAATCTGTGTGCATATATACAGCACGCTGTATTTATATAGGAAATACAATCCTGTATACATGGATATAAAATAACCTATCTATGTGAGCTATATTTCTAAGCAATTGTACGTTGGCTTCCCTTGGAGACGCGTAACATGACTTGATCAGCACTAATTTCAAGTGTCCGCTTTCTCTCCACGAAAGCCATGAGATGTGAAAAAGTGTTTCAAAATGCAGTGTGCAGCAGTAGAAGGCCCAGCACAGCACATCTGAGGTCGGGTTTACAAGCTAGCAATTCATTTTCTCCATATTTTAAAATCAGGAACACTTTTAAAACCTCCACAGAAACTCTGGTGCTTTGCAAGAATTAAGAAATTGTCCTCAGGAAAGGCATGTCCTCCTTTCCCACCACTCCCAAAGTCTTGAGGTAGAGTGTATTAAATATGGAAATGCAAAACTGTGACTTGGATGGGAGGGATTATTGATTTTATTGAGTAAGCAACATAATGTATTTGCATTTTAGCACTGGAAACTGAGGGTTCAAATCAGGCTTATGGGACACCAAGAATGTAGTTTGTGGTCCATGCCTATCCTGGACTGCAAAACCACTGTGTAATTTGGGGTAACTCAATGTGAGTGGCAGTCCTTGCTTGCAAGCAGGTCAGGTTAGGAACAGTCAGTGTGCAGGAGCGATTGAGGGGGTCCAGAGCAGCAGAGCTGGCCGAGAATACTGTTGGCCTCTACTGTTATGGGTCTTACCTCTCCACACCTGGATGTGCAAGGGTAAGGGGCCTGGTGCTGTTTGCAATATATCTCTGATGTAATTTGCTACTATTTTTTAAATGCGTTTGTGTGAAAGACAAGAGGTATATAAATTTTAGCCCTAAAAATGCACTTATGACATTTAGACAAAGAACTAGAATTCTGGTGCCTCTGAGGACACAGTTCATTGTTTCAAAGATCTAAAAGTACAGAGGAACGGTTTCACTTCTAAAAGCTAATCAGCTGGAAAAAAAGACATCTAATTTCAGATAGGTAGGGATTTTTGACAATGCAGAAGAAAAGGGTCTCTTCAACCTTTAATATGTAATATTTTCTCAATTTGGCTGGGGTTATATTTCAGGGGTAGAACAATTGCCTAGCATGCCCACAGCTCTGATTTCCATCCCCAATACTGAAAGGAAAAGGAAAAAGTGAGCAACAAAATCTGATATTTTTTAAAAGTCAAAGAATCTTACCAAGAAATGTTAACTTATAGTAAGCATCACATAAAAAAAAAAAAAGAAAAGAAATGTAAACTTATGCTGGCTGTACTCCACCAAATGGCAGGGATTTGTCTAAGATGCCAGAGTTCATCAGTTATGAACGGTAGTTTGAAGAGAAGACTTTGGTGAAAATAGTTCATTTGTGAGCAGTGGGTCTCACATATAGCTTGAAATGGACACCTCCTGTTTTATACAGAAATCCTGAGTCCACAATGGAGAAATCTGGTTTAAAGAATATTTTTATATCTCTAGGGTGCTGATATTGCTTCTGGAAGTAATCCAATGTACTGCTCACGTTAAGGGAAAAAAAGGGGGGTGTGAAAGTAAATTTAACTCTTCTTATCCCAGGAAATGCTGTTTCCTGTCATATCTAAGTTGTCACTTTTCACGAGCTCTAAAATGAACATCCTTGCATCTGGATAATCACACCAAAGCCCACCCAGACATTCACCTGCTTAAACCATGGTCTTTTATTGCCACTACTGAAAATTCATGTTTGGAAACTAAGGTGAAGAAAACTCAATGAACTGTCTGAAAAACTGTGCCCCCCACCCCGCACCATTATGTATAACTCTAAAGGACCAATAAAAATATGGGGGAAAAAAAAGAAAAAAAAAACTATGTTCCCGCATGATAGCTGTCCCTTGCACTAACTGTGCCTGTGAGGGAGAAGGAAAAAAATAAAAAGGACTGTGCTCCCAGCCTAGGAAAGGGGTAGTTAATCCCGTGATGGCTTGCTGAAGAATGCATGGTTTATTATTAAAGTAATCTCTTAAGATTTTCCTGGAATGTGCTTCCACAGCAACTCTGCCTGTGTGCGCTATCCTATGTATGTGTCTTTTCTTCCATAATTAAACTGGATTGTTTTTTTTTTCTTAGCTCACAGAAACCAAATTCTTTTCTTCCTTTTCTACCACTTCTAACCTCTTGTCTACTGCTCTTGTCTTCCTTAAACTTTCCATTTTGAAATTTGCCATTTCCTATGAACTATAGATGGCACTTTTGAATTGACCACAAGGTAAACTGTCCATGTACCTTGATGCTTTCGGGACACTTAGAGATGTTCAAATCAGACAAATCAACAGGCAGGGATATACCTTACTCGCAGAGCACTTGACTGGCATGTGTGAGTCCCTCAGTTCAATCCCTAATACCATAAAAATGAACAGATCAAACTAATGGAGCTGAGCTCTGTGGTATCTGCCTGAAGGCTTCACTATTCAGGAGGTTGTGGCAGGAAAATAACTTGAACCCGGGAGTTTGAGGCTAGCCTGAACAACACAGCAAGACACCAGCTCAGAAAAAGCAAGGATTGATCGAAATGCAAAGATCACCTCTTTTTCCCTTTCTACATAAAGAAGGAGGAAGAAGAGAAGGAGGAGAAAAAGAAGGAAGAAAGAAGAGGAGGAGGAGCTGGAGGAGGAGAAGGAGAAGAAAAACAAGATGAAGGACAAGGAGAGGAGAGGAGAATGACTGTTTCTTCCAGAAAAAGTTCTTTGACCTTGACTACTCCTGCATATTTTACATTGCAGAAAACACTGACCGTATCAGATTTGGCTGCTGGTAGGGAAGGACAAATATTGGGAGTTTTTTTGTTTTGTTTTGTTTCCTATCTACCTACCTTCCTGTCAAATCTGAAATATTCGGAGGGTAGTCTCATTGAAGGCAGCCTGTTTTTTATTTATCTTCTTGGCTGCTTTGGTTTGTTTTCTTGCTTACACTCCTGTAGTACTTTATTAGTTTATGATGTGCAATATTAGTGAAACTCCAGGGGGAAAGCACTATGGTACTTGGAAAAATGGGACCATTGTGAAATTAAGGGTATTTTAAAATTCAATATTATACATGTATGTAACTAATTATACTTTATCTTCCATTTATCTTGAAACATATTCAGATAACCTCATTTTCAATCCTATCCCTATCAGAATGCAGTACATTGCCCATTGTTAAAGAGTTCTCAGCCATCTTTGTAAGAACAGAGAGATTTCTCCTCCTACGCTTACCAGATGAAGGCAATTGTCAACTCTGCCCTACACCCAGCTTGTTACCCAGAAAAAGAGAAACATACTTCCAATTTTGTAGACAACCCTCTACTAACCCTGATGTCATACTATATCTTGGCCTCAGAATGACCATTTGAACACAAATACTATATTTTAGGGATGTGATTGCCTTCATGATATACCAAAGAAGCGTAGGATTTAGATAGGGAGTAGGGGGTGTAGTACTAGCTGCATTACCCCCCACTCCCAGTGGTATTGTCCTGGGTTCAGGGCCCTTTACCACTGAGTTATATCCCCGTCCTTTTTATTTTTTATTTTGAGACAGAGTCTTACTAAATTGCCAAGGATGGCCTCAAACTTATAATCGTCCAGCCTCAGCTTCCAGAGTCACTGGGATCACAGGTGTGCACTACCACACCTGGCTCTGGTCACACATCTTACTAAAGGAAGACAGAAAGTCACCTGTTTTATCTGTTTCTCAAAATCTTAATTTCTCTATCTACTCCTATTTTGGCTTTTTGGTGGGAATCAAAAAAGGACTTTGGAAAGTTTAAAACTATTAAAATCAAGTAAATTATGTAGAAAGAAAGAGAAATATATATATATATATATATGTATATATATATATATATATAAACTGAAAAGAGATTTGGGTCTCCAGTTATTTCAACCACCAATAACAGAGATTCCATCATCACTAAGTGATAAGGTTAATACCCATGCTACTCCAGTTGTAGTGAAATTCCCTATAACTGACCCTTTAAATAGGATAGACTCAAATACTAATTTGCTAAGATATTAGTAGGGATTACTTTAATGGATACATTTCATCCTATTAAAGAGAGATGAGTGAATTTCTGCTGAAATGATAATATTACAAGAAGGGGAAAGGTATGAAATGAGAAAATTCCCAACTAAAAAAAAGAAAGAAAATGAGAAAATTGGCACCAAATAGGAACTTATTTCTAAAGTGTTATTCCTACTGTGAAAGAGGCCTGGTCACCCACTGACGTTCAGTTCAATTCAGAAAGTTTCCACTCCACTCCAGCTGCGTGCACAGGATGTTCTAAGGTTTGGGGACTTGCATAGTAGCCTGTTCTGTGTTGCAGGGCTGGGGATGGAACCCAGGCCTTTCAGAGTGTTAGGTGAGCACTCTACCACCAAGCTCAGTAGACTCAGTTCTCAGTGGAACAGCCACTGTAGATCTGGAAGGAATGTCATACGCTCTACTCATTTAGTGCTCAGACTCGAAAGTGACTCTTTTTTGAGATGAGTTATCACCATTTTTGCCCAAACTGCCCCTCAGTGCTGGGCTCAAGTGATTTTCCCTCCTTAGCCTTCCAAGGTGTGTGCCACTGATCCCTCTAATAGTCATTAATTAGTTGGGAAATAGAGGGAAGACATTTTCTGAACTTCAGGGTGATTTAAGTCCCAATTATTTTGAAGCATATGCATATATATGTGCCTGTACAAAGTGAATTTTTTTGAGAAGCACTGTAGATTCCATTGGATTCTGAAAGAACCCTACAGTATAAAACAAAGCTAAATCCCATTGTACTGTAAGCTTACAGTCATACCACATTCTTCCTGTCCATTTTTATCTGAGGATTCTGTACCAGTCTGATATTTATCCTCATAATATGATCCTCAAATAGAACAGAGTATATATTCTTGTATTCTTGGTTCTAAAGGTTAAGAACTACAAATGCAAAAACAAAACAAAACAAAAACCAGTTTTTTGTTTCATGGACTTAGAAACGGAGCTAGAACTAAAGTCTACTGAAAGGGCTGGAACTGTTTGGCTCGTGTGGCCAAGTCTTAGCCATAATTCTAGTGGTGAGTGACAACTTTTAGGGTTCACGGTACGCTGTGCTGTTCTGTCCATGTCTGCAAAATTATTTTCTGTTATGGGTATTTTTTTCAGGGGAAAGACACTGGCAAGTGGAAGGGTGTCCAGAGCTGAGGCACTGAGCCACTGATGGGACACTCCAAGCTACAAGATCACCTAAGAGCTCTGCTGAAATGGGCTCACTGCAAAGAGCATGTACAGCCAGGACAAGAGTAGCCTTAGTCCTGGCGTTGGGTCAGGGAAGGGAGAAGGGTGCATAACATTCCTCTCTTCCAATAAATGAAAGCCTCTCAGGAAAAGAGAAAGTGGATTCTACTCCCCTCTTTGGCCACAGAGAGTAGAAAGAGGTCATGGAATGGGTTATATAGTCTTCCTGCCCCCCAAATTCTTGTCCTTCTGGAACTTCAGAATGCACCTTATTTTGAAATAGGGTTTTGCAGGTGTAAATACTTGAGATGATGAGGTTATGTGTTTTACATGAAGTCTTGTCATGGTCAGTGAAATCTTTTTTAATGAGTCTTGTAATACATTTTGGTTAGAATATCTTAGATTTTCATTATGTTCTCTCTTGCATTTTGTATAACTCTGGATACTGTGTGTCTAGATATGAATTCCAGCTCACTGGTTCACTAACTTTGTGACCCAAAGAATAGTGCAAACGTATTGTTATTAGAAGTGCACAAATTAATGTGTCTAAAGGGTTTATGTAGTAGTTACCACATAGTACAGTGCTGAGGCTAGTGTGAATTTGTACAAACATGTTAAAAATATTTTTCAATGCTTGACTAGCATGTGCAAGGCCCTGAGTTTGGTCCTCAGCCCTGGGGAAAAAAATGTTTTTCAAGTAGTAAGTTAATTTAAAAATCAGTTTACCCTAAAACTCAGAAAGTTCACTTCTAAACAGTCTCATAAGAATTCCCACTCATTTGTCAAGAAATACGTTTGAGTGCTTAGGACCGCAAAAGGTAGAAGCAACCTAAGTGTCTATTAACAGAAGAACAGACAAACAAATGGTGGTGCATTGTAATATTCTAACAAAATAGAAGTGATGTGGACAGGTGGCCCTGAGTTGCCGGTATCGACATGGATGAATTGATCAAGCAAACAAATTACAGAGGACACAAAGCAAGATGCACCCAGGCACTATGGTGTGTGCCTATAATTCCAGCTACTGGGAAGGCAGAGGTGGGACGATCATAAGTTTGAGGCCGGCCTGGGCAACTTAGTGTGACCCTGTCTTAAAATAAATAAATAAAAATAAAAAAGTCAGGGGATGTGGCTTAGTGGCAGAATGCTTGCCTCGTATGCCAGAGATCTTGGGTTTCTTCACCAAGCTGCAAAGCTAACTAAATAAAGTAAAAAATAAAAATCTTGGTGACACATCACAACTTTGAAATGGTGATTACTTCTGAGAGAAGGGAAGCAGATAAGTAAAATGTAGCTCCAAACTTGTTGGTAAGTTTTTTTGGTTTTTCTTTCCTTTTCTTGTCAGTCAGTCCTGGGACAGAAATCAGGGGCCTTGTGCAGGCTAGGAAAGTGATTGTATTACTTTCCCTTTCTGTCTATTCCTGTAGATACTCTTCTAAGCACTTTGCAGATATTCATTTATTTAGACCTCATAAAAATCTTTTGAGCTAAATTCTGTTATCTTATTTTACAGATGAGGAGACTGAGGAAATGAATGAAGGTCACAGAACCAGGCTCCAGCCTGGTTCCCAGCGACACCGACTCTCAGAATTATACAATCAGGTGCAAAGACTGCAAGTGACATGGACTCTCAGGCTCGGCTTTGGGACGCATGTTGATTGCACTCCACTTGGCTGTGCCTGCTGCTGGTAGTGTGAGCTCTAGCTTTCCAGGACCCTGACCGTCTCTTGTCCCGCTTTAGTTCCTGTTATTTTCTCCCTACATCAATGACTTCATTTGGATTCATTTTTCTTGCTTTGATTGTGACCTCAGGACCCTTTTCAGGCTGTCTCTGGTCTCTGGACTTTGACCACAAGGAAAAAATCCTGTCTTGACGCTAAGCCTGGGTCTGGTCTGAATGGGCAATGATTGGTTACAGCAGAAAAAATGGGAAGCTGTCCACTGTAGCTGAGCACAGCAGCGAAAGCTCCCTGAAAAAGAAGTTTCTAGAAGAAAGGTTTTAAAAAGAATTCAGGCTGAAATGGGGGTGGTGGTAGCAGCAGAGAGCAGGTGGGTATGTGTTTTTAAGCTACAAGCTGTGGTTTCAGCAGAAATACTAGTGGAGGATACAACTTATGGGGAAAATATCCAGAATAACAAATGAGCCTCAAACAATTTTATTTTTTTTTTAATTCAGAGGCTCACTAAGTTGTTGAAGGTCTCACTAAGTTACTGAGGTTGGTCTCAAACTTGTGATCCTCTGGCCTCAGCATCCTGAGAAGCTGGGACTATACGTGTGTGCCACGTACCCAATTTCCCTCTAACAATTTCTACCTGGCTTTCAGATATCAAACCCATCTAAGTGGAGTTATTCTGACTTTTCCTCCCAATGGCAAAGCAATCAGCCATTCTGGTTAGCATTCAGATTGATTCTCCTCTTAACCTCTCCTAGTGAAAGGACTTTCCCTCCTCTGGTGGCCCAGGGGCAGTTGCCTTGGTCGTCTGTGAAGAACTGAGCTCACTATTGTTGTATTTATTGAAGAAACACCACTTGAGAATTCTAAGTATAGTCTAAGGTTGTTGCTCAGTGGTAGAGTGCTTGCCTGTCATGCATGAGACTCTGGGTTCCATCCCCAGCACTAAAAAAAAAAAGAAGAAGAAGAAGGAGGAGGAGGAGGAGGAGGAGGGGGGGGAGGAGGAGGAGGAGAAGGAGGAGGAGGAGGAGGAGGCAGCTAGGTGTGGGCTTGGAAGAAGGGAAAATCAGAGCCTTCAAATTGCTGGTGAAAATGTGTAAGCCCTAGAGTCATTTTGCTGAGGTTGACCAGGATGTGTGTAATCAAAAATCAAAAACTTTAAGATATATTTTGACACTTTTTGTTATCATGGCTTATGGTGAACATTAGGCAGTTTTTAAGAACTGTTAGACACTAGCCACACCTAGTATGATGATAGTGTAATTCTCTTTCTCTGTTTCTCTTTCTCTCTCTTCATAGGCAATAGTACATTGGCAATTAGATCTTTGAATTAAAAAGCCCCAATTTACTGTGTATGTTGGTTTCTGTGTGGTAAAAATTCCTGCCATGGATTATTTTGAGCTGGCATGTGATATTGCTGAATGTGGAGTCTGGAAGAGATGAGCTTGAATTGGCTTCTGTGAACACTGGAGCTGGGTCTCCTGTTCTGGTGATTATGAGATCGGTAGTCTCTTTCCCTCCAAATATGGTCACTGAGGAACCTCTTTTTGCAACATTTCTGGCCAATAAAAATCAGGCAAATTGATAACTAATTAAATCCTTACAAATGAAGAATCTACAACAAAGTCTGTGGGCACATGTTTTTTAAAGATTTGGACCAAAAAGACTGGAGACTCGAATGAAATGATGGCTTTTCATAATTCACATTGGAGGTTAAAAGAGATAACATGGGACTGAGATTAACATATATAAATTAGAATTCTGACTCTATCATTAAAATTATTTGTAAAATATTTTATATAAATTACTAATTTCTTTGCAGCCTAAATGGAAAATTATGTTCATTTTCCAGTTTGTTTTGAGTATTAAATAATGTACTAATGGATATAAAATAACAAATTTCTGGCAAATACCAGGCTGTATGGGAGCCATCATTGTTAACTGCCAGAATAAAGAAAGACATTCAAATTCTTTTCAGTTTAAGATTTTTCTCATCAAAAAGATTTTTTTCGTTTGGTAGTACTGGGGATTGAACCAGGGCACTGAGCCACATCCTTAGCTCTCTTTGATTTGATTTGAGAGATAGGTTCACTAAGTTGCCCAGGCTGACCTTGAACTTGCTGTTCTTTTGCCTCAGCAAGTCACTGGGATTGCAGGCATGTACCATTGTGTCTGGCTTGTGAAAAGAATTCTTAAACTCTTGTTACTTGTATCCATTACCCAGTAATGAGTACTAATCCGGACAAAACACTTGGCTATATAGTAAGTAAGTGCTTGTGGTAGAAAACCTCAGAATATTTTTATGTATTACTCTTATTGTCTAATAGCTTCTCATTATCTCTGCTGCTATACCTGTGCTAGGCCATCACTGTCTCATCTGGGTTACTTCAATAAACTTTAACTGCATTTGCTCTTAAATTTTTCATAGTCTATTGTCAACAGAACAGCTGGCGATCTTCAGAGAGAAAAGCAGGGCATATACTGTTCATATCATTTAATTTGAGGATATGACTTCTAGTAGGTCTAGATTATAGACCTTTGGGATAATTTTTTTCCCCCAGTGCTGGGAGCTTCACACATGATAGACAAGCTCACCACTGGGTTACACCCTAGACCCACATCTACTGTATTCTATAATTAGCATGTAGATAGGCCAAATTTATTCCTGCTATTTGGTACTTTTTAAAAAATCACTTCTGTGAGATACAGTAGGAAATGCAAAGCCAACAATGAAGTTAACTTGAAGTACATTGAATGTAATTGAGTCCCTAGATGTATCACCAGTTCAGAGGAAACAGAGGTAGAAGATTAAATTAAATGACACCGTGAACACGTTAGCCAAGTTCAGAATGTGGCCCAGGCTACAGGTGGAATTAACAAAATGCAATAGGGTGGAGTGGGAGAAATTATTAGAGATTTATGAAGACTTAAGAGACAAAAAATTTGTGTGATTTTGTGAGTATTATAGATTCTGTTTGCAATTTTGGTATTTATTAAGGAAGAATTGTTGATTTTGCAAAGTATGTGAGCATACCATCTTTATATAGTCAGTATGTGCAGTGAAATATTTATGGGTGAAAATGATATGATATATTGAATTTTCCTTAAAATAACCTACCCATGCCGAAAATAAGCAAAAGAAGATTAGTGATGCAGAGTAATTAGTATATGTGGATTCAATATGTAATCCTCTCTATTTTTGTTTATATTTCAAATTTTCCATAATAAAAAGGAAGATCATATTTCCATTAGATTTTCTATGGACTGATTCACTTCCTTCCTTCCTTCATTTTTCAAGTGCCAGGTGCTGCTGGGTCACCAAGAGAGTGATGGAGATAACTAGTTGCAACCCCATTCTCTAGGATTTCTATGATTTCTATCAGAGAACTTCACACACTGACTGTCCCATGGCTGGGATAGTGTTTGACTTTTCCACCCCCGCTCCAATTCTCCACCACAGTGGACTGAGACATTTGTGTGTGTCAGTGGAAAGCCTCTTGTAATAAAGGATCAATTGAGTCATATAATCATTCTGCCCAAGGTTGCCTTATTGGAATGTACAGGCCAGGGCCCCTTTAGTTCCCCCCTGCTCCCAAAGTGCTTATTTCTCTGGGTTACTAATTTCAATTTGAAGTCAGATTATTTGTGAAATAACCTCGCCTTTCTTGTCTGCTCCACATGAGAGTGGGGGGTAGGATGAGAAGAACAAATAGGTACAAAGTCTGTTTGGCTTCTGAGTCCTTGAAAGAGCCTGATACAGCTGTCATGTGCTTGTCTGATGGGATGTTCCAGAGTCTGTTTTTCTTTTTTCTGGCTTCAGAAAGTCAGGAAATCAATCTACAAATCTCCAAGGAGATCTTCATTCAGAGGCATTTCTCCAAAGGCAATTCTATAATGTGATGATGGCACTGCTGATATTTATGGGGAGGGACTTCTCTTTGTCCTTTTGCTCAAGCATTAGTAGGACCTCCACTAGAGAACAGAAAGAGGAACGGGACAGAACTTGCAAACAACTTGGATCTTGAGAAGATGAGATTGATTTTGAAATACTTCATAGTTTAATAGACTTCACAAAATATTCTAACTGGATCCTCATATCCATCTTTTTTTTTTTGAGCAACCTTACAAGATTTTATCAAAACAATATAAAATGTGTATAAGATGTGTATATATTCTGGACATTGCAATTATCCCCAGGAGTGCCCCCCCCCCATTATCCTCCCTTATCCCTCCCTTCCCCTTCCCATTATAACTCTAAAAATAGTATTAGATTGTAAAGCATTATATCTTATCTGAATTTAACTCATGTTTCTAGACCAACTTTCTCATTGTCCAGGGTCTAGTCCCCACCTCCACAGATGAATGGAGACAATCGACCCTTAGATCTCTGGGTTAAGCTGATTTTACTCATCATGATCTCTTCCATAACCATCCATTTACCCTCGAAGGCTGCAATGTCATTGTTTCTAATTGCTGTGTAATAT